>JADRCD010215834.1:61630-81245 GCA_019843815.1 Montemys delectorum | reverse complement strand
TGTGTGTGTGTGTGTGTGTGTGTGTGTGTGTGTGAGATAGGGTTGGGAGGGATACTTCTGTCTTCTTAGCCTGCATTTCAGAAGCATCATTCCTCTTTCCTTGCTTTTAATACTGTGTCCTGTCCGACCATTTCCCATGTTTTCTTCACCCAGCTGGATCTTCCTAGTGTGACTTTGGCTTCTGATTTCATCCTTTTTGGATTCTAGCACTATTTCCCATGTTGAAAGCTTGTCCTGAAGTTGTATTATTTCAAGACAATGAGCCCTGTGGGGGTTATCCCTAAACTTTCTTATGTGGCTGGTATCCTGGCTCCAGACTGGTTATCTCCTAGCTGACCTTCTTCTAATACAACCAATGAGTATACAATTTTTAGTAAGAGCTGACTTGAATAAGACATCTACCATTAAGCTGGGTCAGCTTGGCTGGTCCATTATCTGATGACATTCAAGTCTGTACCCAAGTACATGTTCTTCCCCAGTAGGGCTGGTTTCTGTGTTCTAGAGCACTTGATAACCTCATGTAGAACTTTCTGGGCTCATGTCTTGACTCTCATCCATCATCAAGTTACCAACAATTGAGGTCTTCCCACTTTGTTCATTCTATCTGCCACCTCTCAGTACCACTGGACTCCTTCCAAACCCTGGACTTATTTAGATGAGCCAACACCAGCCTCTGTCCATTCTTCAAGCTCTGGATTTAAGTAGGAAAGCACTCTTGGAGGAATTTCAATAAATATATTTATGTCAGGCCAATTCTCAGCTCTTGGCACTTACTTTTATGACTTCCTGTGTATTTTTTAATGAACATTCTGGCATTTTTTCAAAAGTGGCTTTTCTAGAGCCTCTCTTCTTTCTTTCAGATCATTTTATTTATTTGAGATGGAGTCTCACTTTGTAGCCCAGGCTGTCCTCAAACTCAGCATGTAGCCTGGGCTAGCAACAAACTAATTCTCTTGCTTTATTGTCCCAACTGCTAGAATTAGAGTCATGAGCCATTACACTCAACAGTCTCCATTTCATTCCTTTTTCTTTATTATCCCCTACCTTAGCACCTTGCCATGGAAGGGCTGAATGTGGGCATACTATGAGTACCTAGTGTATGTTCCTCTTCCCAATTCTTGCCCTTCTTGCTTTTCTTCTTTCTACCTCTGTTCTCTTTTCCCTTGTTATAGCACTGGAGGAAGTCATCCTAGTCCTTCCTAGTGTTAACTCACCTACCTGTGCTCTACATTTCTTTGCATCTAAGCTGTAAAGTTCTATAGCCTGTTATTTTGGGTAAGTGTTATGCACTTTTACATTTCAGTAAGTGTGTAATTACTTACAGTGTGTGGATATACAGTAGATAGAATGATGAATAAAATACAGCTATTACTTAGGGGAAGATAGTAGCAAGATACTGACTTGACTGTATGGTAAATCAACGTGACATAACAAATAGTTCTGTAGGCCTTCACTGGAATGAGCAATTACTCTGATTGGAGATTTATTTCTTCTGAGGCTCCTAAATTGGTTTCTCCAGCAGAATAAATAGAAAGAGTTGAAATTTACTAAGTACCCCCATTTCCTTAATCTGATCATTTAAACAGGGAAGATTGATTGAGTGCTGATCATGTTGTATTGCTATATTTGATGTTGGTGGATAGCTGGTAAGCAAAATTAAGGACTCATGGAGTTCTTGGATAGTGGAAATGACAAACTTTTATCATACAAATAAGTGCGAGGAGTATTATGTGTCATGATGAATGAGGGATGGGTCATATGAGAGTGCATAATAAGACATGTACACTCATCCCACCAACCAGTTTCACTGTCCCACCTTCTCTATATTGGGACAGCGAAACTGAGAACTGAAGGGTGAGTGTTGGCTACTGAGGCAAAAAAAGGAAAGGAAGAATAGCCTAGGGGAAGTTCACCGCCCCCCAGAGGAAGCCTGACCCATGTGGAACCTTTATAGAGGAAGGAGCCCGATGAGGACATGGACCTGGCAGGAGGCCTACACCGGGAGCCAGTGGACAGAAGGCCAGGCACATGCAGGCCAAGCGGAGCCAGGCCAGACAAAATGGTTTCTAGAGTGGCTTAAGAAGCTCTCCATATCTAAGAGTCATGGAGACACTGAAACTTTGCCTAGAGGGCTGCATGAGCAGATGCTGGGGTAGAAAATGAATGCTACAAGGATTTGAGTCAACTGTGATAGAACTGGAAGAGCACTACCTTCAGCCTCAGGAGCTGTGAATTATAACTTCAAGGCTTATGAGGACAAAGATCTTGAACAGCTGCCCTTGTCCCGGAGCCTTGGTTTCTATTTAAGGAACATGGAGACAGTTGAGAGAATATTTGGTGACAAACTCATGGTCCACAGGGGTCTCATGTCATTTTCATTTTTTCTAACCTCCAAATCCTTTATTTTTCTAGTAGGTGGACATGTTAGTGACATATGTAGATTGTGGAGCCTATGATGTTTCTTCTGCTCTGAGAAAATGCTTAGGCACATTTCAAAGGCACAGAAGTGATCATGTCATTTAATTTTTATTATTTGTTTGTGTGTGTGTGTGTGTGTGTGTGTGTGTGTGTGTGCATATGTGAATGTGCCCAAGGAAGTGAGAGAAATTATCAGCTCTCTAAAGCTGGAGCTCCAGGCAGTTATGAGCTGCCTGCTGTGGGTGTTGGGACTTGAACTTGGGTCCTCTGCAAGAACAATAGGTGCTCTTAGCTACTGAGCTATTTCTCCAGCCTGTCACTTAATTTTGGTCCCTTCATTTATTTTCTTTTGCAAATCACAGTCTTCAAAAATTGACTTAGCAGAGCTGACCCAGAGTCCTCCATCACATGTAGTGAGCTCCACAGCAAAAAGCTAGTACAGGGGCTGGAGAGATGGCTCAGCGGGTAAGAGCACTGACTGCTCTTCCGAAGGTCCTGAGTTCAAATCCCAGAAACCACATGGTGGCTCATAACCATCTGTAATGAGATCTAACTTCCTCCTCTGGTGCGTCTGAAGATAGCTGCAGTGTACTTAGATATAATAATAAATAAATCTTTTTTTTTTTAAAAAAAAAAAAAGCTAATATAGTCTCCAAAGTGTTGTTCTGGCTCATTCCGGATGGTCACCTCCCTGTTAGGTACTGGCTGGAACTGGAATTTTTAATGGCTACATTCCTTCCCTTGCAATAGTTTTTTTTAAACACGATTAATGGCAAATAATCAATTAATAAGCAAGCTGATATGCATCAGAGATGGATCAAAGGCAGGGAGCTTTACTTTAGAATAGTGGTTCTCAACCTTCCAAACATGGGGCCCTTTGATACAGTTTCTTACGTTGTGGTGAACCCCAATCCTAAAATTATATTTGTTGCTACTTCATTACTATAACTTTGGCACTACTATCAATCATAACATGAACATCTGATATGCAGTATATCTCATATGTGACCCCTGTAAAAGGGTCACTCAACCTCCAGGTAGAGAACTGCTGTCTTAGAGGCTCATGGTGACTCAGAGGCATAAGGAGTGCAACTGTTGTGTTTGTGAGTAAGACTACAGTTGTGGGAGATAGTTTCCTCTCTTCTTGAAAAGATCACCTCAGTCTAGTAGCTTTTAGAGGGTAAATTGTGCTCCATCCCAATTCCTGTTCCTACCCTAACTAATGCTACCATATGTCCATGTGTTTGAAGATGAGGTTTGTGAAGAGGTGGACAAGGAAACTGAGGTCGCCAGTTACTGCACTAATGCAATCTGACTGAAGTCACCTGCAATATCCGTATTCAGGAGGCTATGGTAGGAAGATCAAGAGTTAGAGGGTAGCCTGGGCATACATACATCAAGTGTGACCCTGATGTGGCACATCCACTGGCAAGCCAAGTAAAGACGCATCCAGAGAACAAGCCTGCTGACACTTGCTGCCTCTAGAACCCTGAGAAAATGAATTGGTGTTGGTAAAGCCTGTTCCTATCCATATTTCTCTTTAGCAGCCCAAGGAAACATGACATCTCATGAAGCAGTCCCAAGTTTATGTGAAGTGAGAAGACCCAGTTATGCTTCCTTGTTCCCCTGCCCATGCAGAATAAACAATGTTGGTTTTCATTATTTTGTGAATGGATCTACTTAGAGATTCATAATCAAATTCTATCCCGCCAGCTTGCAGCTCAACAAACATTTTACAGTTCTGTGTTTATTGGCCACTTGCTGATTTTAAGCCAGTACTAGTTCTTCATAAGCTAGCGTCCTGGTAATTAAACCATGCAGAGTACATAAACTATTCATTCAGTGACTGAGTACTATTAGGCTCTTTTATCTATCCATCTTCACAAACTCACTGCTTTTTATTGCGCTCAAAGCTGCAACCATTTCTTCAGAAATCTGCCTTTCAAAAGTGTGGACTTTAAACGGCAGGGGGAGGAGGGGCATAAAGTACACACTGCTCTCATAAAAGGATCCTATAAAAGTGTCTCCAGGTGCTCTTCCGTTTTCAAGCAATAGATCTGCCAGGACTATATGCCCTGGAGGAGAGTGTGGAACCATGCCTCTTTGAAGAGCCGAGGAGACTGGCTCTACTGTCTCACCAGGCTTGCTGGTTTATTTCAATCCCAGCGGGGAGCCAACAAGCCCATTGGTCTCGCCCTGGCTGCCACTTCTGGCAGAGACTTCTGGAGAGTGAATCAGAAGCTGTCTGCCCTGGCTCTTTGAAGTCTTTGAATGTGCACGCTACTTGTTTCTAGGTTTGAGCAAGCCAGGGCTACTGCATAACCAAGGATAGAAAGCAAATTTGCATAGTGCTTCATTTTTCAACAAGCCTAAGCTGAAGATATTCAGTGACCAAACTTGAAGGTGAGTAGACGTCATCTGCCACCAGAAAGCCTACCAGTCGAAAACATGGCTCTTAGGACAGGGTGAGACGTCAGTTTCTCCAAGAGTACAAGTATTTGTGGTCGTTTTGCTAACGTGTTTCTGTCCTTAGGGACAGATCTTGCTGATTAATTCATATCATTCACCCCGTTGCTTCCCAGTACTTCCTGGTACCAGGTGTTATGTAAGCTCCTGCAGAACAGCAATGAATCTTGGGCTCTGCCCTTAGGGCTCAACAGTATAACTTAGAACCTGAGCCAACGCTGTTTACTCCACCCCTTGCCCCACTGCCAGCCTTTAGCTCCCTCATCAATGCCTTTTCCTCCATTCATTTGTTCTCAGCACACTTCCACTCCCAGGGTTTCACTACTAGAAAGGCTCCAGGAAAAGAGGTGGCGTCTAAGCAGGGCACCAATCCCCAGTGGAGGAATTTTATCATATCAATAATATTGATACATGTCTTTAGTGGCTCCTCTAGTTCAGGGACCCCAAATCCCTGTGTGTAATGAAATCTGTGCTCTGAACGAGCTCTGCTATACTCTAGAGGTCCTGGGGAAAGTATTCTAGAGCACAGGGAGCTGTCAAGGTTGAAAGGCGCCTCAAGGCTTGGAAATCAACAGTGAAGGTTGTCAATAGCTAATCAGAAGCCAACGACCATTACCTCTCTCTCTCTCACTCTCTCTCTCTCTCTCTCTCTCTCTCTCTCTCTCTCTCCCCTTAGGTTCTTAAGTACCTTGTCTACTCAAGCACCTAGCTTATTTTCTGCTTCCTGAAGAGATTTATGGCCACATTTCCATAGGAATAAAAGTCCTGCTGGCAGGGAGCCCCAGAGACAGAGAATCACTGAAAAAAAAAAAAATGTAATTGCTGGCAGCTGTTTGCCCCAGGGCTGCCAGCCATAAAATTTAACCCTTAATTATCCAGGCATTCTATGGGCAGAGACCTCTCTTGATCTAAGGCAAGTGTTCACCATAGTCCTATAATAGAGGACTGTATATCTGTCATTACCCATTTAAAGTCTTTGCTTCTGTTGCAGGACTAACCAGCCATTTCACTTGTTGAGACATGAATGATGGTGAAAGCTGGTATTAAATACTGTTCAGCAGTGTCAACAGTCCTTCTTTTGTGAGCTACAACAAAACCTCATCAGCTCTTACTAAGGCGTTTGCATCTGGAGCTGTATGCAGTAATCCAACGTTGCATCAAACTTGCAAGGAAAGACAGTTTGGCTTGCCTTGAAAATTCAAGTCAAGGTTATATTGTACTTGGGCATTTCAAGAGGCAGAACAAAAGGATAAAAGCACACAGTGCCAAGATTGAGCAAGAGTATGCAGTGCCCTTTGTTGAGTTTGACCTCAGCCAGAGCCATGGTTCTGGGAACCTGGTTTATTTGTCCGATGAGAAAGGGAAAGCTCAAGAAAGGAAATTGCTCAATGCTAAAACAGTGAATAAATGAAGATCTCCATGAAACCCAAGCCAACAAGGTCAGGTTCCCTCATCCCTACACAACACAAAGTTCTTATCTCCTATGGGGTTATCACAGTCAGAGTTCACTTAATCAAACAGACTCCAAACTCATTTCAGTTGTACCAATTATAGACATGGCCAAAGCAATGATGCTTATGGGTTACAGGAAAACATTCAGGCTCTAATACTGATCAAACTAAAGTTGCCCCGTTGGAGAGGTAATGGTTAAAAGCAGTTATTGCACATGCAAAGAGTCTGGATTTGGCTCCCAGCACCCACATGGTAGTTCATAACCACCTGTCACTCCAATTCTAGGGAATCCAGTGCTCTGGGTGCACATGAACTCATGCGGACACACTATTTATTTTTTAAATCTTAACCCAAGCAAGCCTTGAATGAAACTGGGAATAACTACCACCCTTAGAGATGATGTGCGTATTCAATGCTACAGCATCATGGAGTGTTCTGTAAGGTGTTGGTACCTGGAAAGTGCTCAGGGAATCTTCATAGCCCCTCCTCCCATCCCCAGAACTAGATTGGTGATTGATAGCTCTCTCTATCTCTTTTAAAATCTTGTTTCTAGGATTTTTCTTCCCTTTTTTTAATGGAGAAAATATTGCTGAAGCGTGAACTATTTACCTCTCTCTCTCTCTCTCTCTCTCTCTCTCTCTCTCTCTCTCTCTCTCATTCTGTACAGAGATGTGATCTTTGTCAGTCTTAGAAAACAGCTACTTAGAACTGCTGCTTTCAAGAGTTCTGTGCTGTTGCTTGGAAACAGCTTTTGTTTGTCCAGGAAAGAACCTTGGCTGAGTTCAAGGGACTTTGGCTATGGCCTTTTCTCAACTGCTTCAAGACGCCCAGTGAATTAAAAGTAAGAGATTTGAGAGGGGTAAAAAGAGATACTCAGGTCTTTTAGCCAAAAATTTCTATTGTGCTCGACTCGTGTGTGTGTGTGTGTGTGTGTGTGTGTGTGTGTGTGTGTGTGCATAGGTCAGAGAAAGATGTCAGGTGTCCTCCTCTACTGGTTTCCACTTGACTCCCTTGGGACAGGGGTTCTCACTGAAGCTGAGACTTGCTGCCTTCTGCTGTTTTCCATTTTGGGCCATCAAACCTCAGAGTTGCCCCCTGTTTCTACCCATAACCCTATCTTCAATCCTGGGGTGACAGTCACATGTGATCTGACCACACATTTACCTGAGTGCTGGCTATCCAGACACAGAGGTGCTCTTATCTACTGAGCCATCCCTATTACCCCACTTCATCCGATTCTGCTGTGAATCTTAATATTATTCATCAGATCTTAAAATTCTCGCCCTGTCACCCACAGGAAATAAAAGCACTTCTATCCAATGGCATTTAAAGCTTTTTACAATTTAGATTTTTATTTTTCTTGAAAGTCTTATATTTTCTTCTTGGACTATGCATGGATTATCATGATTATAACCTTCCCAGTCTCTGTACCTGAGTTCTATTCATCCCTGAGGAACCTTGTCTATGACGCTTTGCAGTACCACAGAGCAAAGTTCCAACGGAACCTTCTTTTCTGAGCCTTCCAATATCACAGTCATTTCCACATTTTATTTTCATTTTTCCGGCTTCACTTGACCGAGAAATCCTAGAGCAGTGGTTCTCACCCTTTGGGTCACCATCCTTTTTGCAAACTTCCGTCTCCAAAAATATTTACATTACAATTCATAACAGTAGCAAAATTATAGTTATGAAGTAGTAACAAAAATCATTTTAGGGTTGGGGTCACCAGAATATGAGGAACTTGTATTAAAGGGTCTCAGAGTTAGGAAGGTTGAGAAGCACTGTCCTAGACACTAAGACATGGATATGAGGGTGTTGCTGGACTAAATTAGAGACTATGGAATTAGTTAATAAAGAAAAGAGTCAGGCAGTGGTGGCGCACACCTTTAATCCCAGCACTTGGAGGCAGAGGCAGGCAGATTTTTGAGTTTGAGGCCAGCCTGGTCTACAGAGTGAGTTCCAGGACAGCCAGGGCTACACAGAGAAACCCTGTCTAGAAAAACCAAAAAGAAAAAGAAAAAAGAAAAAAAGGAAAGAAGAAATGGCAGTCAGGTGGCAGTGATGGTGCCACCTTTAATCTTAGCATTTGGGAGGCAGAGTCAGGTTGATCTCTTAGTTTGAGTTTACTACAGAGTGAGTTCTGGGACACCCAGAACTACACAGAGAAACCCACTTTCAAACAAAACAAAAAACAACAAGAAAAACTAAAAAGAAAAGAAATGACAATGAATGAGAACAGACAATAATTTATATTTGTTTAGCTGCTACTTGGGGCTGAAGAGAGAGCTCTATGGTTAAGAGCATGCATTACTCTTCCAGAGGACCTAGGTTTGACTTCCAGCACCTACATAGTAGGTCACAATCATTTATAATTCCGGTTCCAGGGGATCTAAAGCCTACTTTAAGCTTCTGCGGACTCCTATAAGAATCTGGTGCCCAGATATACATTCAAGCAAAACATTCATCCATATAAAAATAAATAAATGTAAAAGTAACTTTTATCCACAAATAAATGTAAAAGTAACTTTTATTCACAAATAAATGTAAAAGTAACTTTTATTCACCAGATGGAATTGTCTCGGAGGCTTACTGCTGAGTAAGCTCACCCTTTCTAGTTCTTTCTGAACTCTCCCTGGCTGGTTCAACTCAGGTCTTCTGGCTCAAAACTCCTCTCCAAGCTGACTGATTCAAATTGACTTCTTTCAGCATCTTGCTGAATTGCTCTGCTTGGAAAAACTGCCCCTGAATTCCACAAGCTGAACTGAAACTGCAGGATCTGAGAAAAACGGAATATAACTGCATGAACTTAATTGGACTTAACTGAACTGCACTCCCTGAACTGCCCTCCATACTGACTCACCCTGCCCTGTTCTTAAGTTCCTTCTCTTGCTGTCTGTTCTCTCTGACTATTCTGTCACATTTTTCTCTGATTTGTCACTTTGTCTGCCCCTCAATTAGACATCACTTTCAAACACGGCTACTTCCTTCTACAAAGTAATTTTACCTTCATTGTTTGGGATTTAAGGTGTGTACTAAGGTCATGTCTGTATTCTAGCCAGAGGGATTTGAGATGTGTCTGTAGTCCAGCTAGATCACACAGACCTAGACGGTCTTTGGATGTTATCCCTTGTCAGAGCAACAATATTGCTGGATTAAAATTCCTCTACAAATAAATCTTTTAAGAAAAAAAAATCACTACTACATGTAAGGGACGATACTAGAAACATTCTAGAATCTAATCTGTATAATCTTAACTCAATAACTCTGTCAGGATTGACACATTTACAGTTTAGTAAGTGGATTTCATTGTAGATGACTCGTTTAGAATAAGTCAGGCCCAGCTCACGTCTATATCCTATGTAATCTCCAATTCTCAGGCTCACAGCACCAAGCCAGGCAGCCCCAGAGAAGGCAAATGATGAAACTGAAGCTATGGGTTGTCCTTAATATGCATCACAAACTTAAGAAGCAAGGAAGGTGTGAGGTGGTGAGGGCAAGGGAGGCATAGTATAGAGAGAAATAATAAAATGTGATAGGTGTTGACCAGGAGCTGCCAGATGGGAAAGTAAAGCAAACAACAGCAGATTCCTAGATGCTACCTGTATAGTCCAGGACATGCTTGCTTCTCATGGTGGCTGCATCAATGTTGGCTAGCGGCTCAGAGACCTGTCCATTAAAAGTAGAGCATAGCCCTGACTCAGGATTGCCTCTGCAACATAGTGCCTCCGGTTTTGCCAATGGACCTACGACCCGGAAACGTGTTTAGCAAGCAACAAAAAGCATCGGGTCTTAAAGAAAAATTATATGTGGTTAACATCTGTTTGAAATATGATACAATGTGTTGCCACAGTGTTTCTACCCATAGGCATGCACCTAAGAGTAGTGCACAGAAATAATAGGCAGGAGGATCCCAACTTGTTGCTTTCTTTATCAGACAAGCTCACCAAGTATATAGGGGATATTGACAACTATCCAGAACAAACAACACCCCAGTTCCACGTCCACACTGAGATGAGGGGGCTTTCAGTAAGCTCTGACTGCCAGATACCGCAATGCACAGAAAAGCGGGCCGCAGTCATGTACGTGTACATTTGAGTACTGAGTGTGGGTTTACTTGGAGAATATGTCAGGACCTCCATTCATATGGAAGCCATAACTCCACATTATACTGAGCACATGGAAGGAAAATAACTTTCTGCAGGATGTAATCCTAGAAGATAGGTCAGCTGGAAAATCAGTTTGGAATTTGAAACCAAGATGGGGTGCAGGCCGAGGCTATAGGGATAAATGTCATCTGTGCATCATGGGGATCTAAAACTCTTTCCTTCTCTTCTGTTGTGAAAGTTTGTTAAACCACATGTTCATTCATCTGCTTCTCATTAGTTTTGTTTTGTTCTCATTTAAATACACACACACCAAACTAAGCAATTTTAATGAAGAGAAATTCTTTGATGATGTGGTTCACAGAAAGCTCTGAATTAAAAAATATACAAGTTAGAGAGTCCTCACTGGGATTTAAAACAAAATGAAGTCCTTATTGTCCCTCTGTGTCATTGTTTCCCCTTTCAAGTTTGTTCCTTCAGTCTTTTGATCCTCCTTGTGAAACCACATAGGAAAAATTCAGTCTTGAAACAGGAATAGCAATTATACTGTTTTTTAAAACAAGAAAATATAATTTGCTAGAAAACTCTTGCTGACATTATCCAAACAGGTTTTCTAGTTTGGAGAGTGTTGGGATCTGAACCTTACTCTACTCTTATCCATTCAAAAGCTGTCTGGGTGTAGTAGCCTTCAAAAGCTCTCTGGGAATAGCACCCTATGCTTTTCTAGTCCCTATAAACTTATAGCTTTGAACAGTCTTTATAAATGATCCAGGTTAGTTCAGAAGGTGTAATATGTTCCCAAAGTACTAACTTTTCCAGCAGCCATCTTTTCAAAGGAATAAAACACAGTAGAAAGTATTTCATTGTACATTCTGAACCGACTTTCACATAAATTAAAATTTGGATCTCTATGTAGAAACATTCCTTCATGGTTGTTCTCACATAGTCTCTTACTTGATCTTCAAGGATTTGTATCACTTTTATTTATGATGAAAGAAGTCACAATAAATTCTTACCCCACATAGACAACTAACATGAATATCATATAATAGACACCTTCTCTATGGCCACACATCCTATCACAGGTAGTACACTCACTAGGCCAGCTCTCTTCCACTTTGTCTATTTCTGAGGTCATGCACTTCCCATTTTGCTTCAGAGTTAGAAGACATAGTGAGCCAAATAGAGATTAGAGGAGGCAATTTTTACATAAATAAGATGAAGCCCCACAAGGTATTTCAGAGTATGATAGTGGAAATCCTAGATAGTCCAAGAATAATTTTTTGGCCTCATTCCTGATTTTCCTCCTTTTTCTGGAATACCACCAGTGATCAGGGGATATATTACTTCACAAATTAGCTTATGCTGAAAGTGCATTACTTATATTATCAATATTATTTTGGTTCACACCCCCATAGCCTCTTAGCAGGCTAATTCCAGTAGATTATGAATCATAACAGGCCCTCTTGTTAGTTATTCCATTTCCATAACATCAGTGATATATTCCCTGCACTGCAGCACACAAACTTAAAATGGTGTAAGATTTATAGCATCTAAAGAGAAACCAGAGTATAAATCATCCTTTAAAAATGAGATCAAGCCAACTTAAAATCTTCTAAGGTATATTCTACTACACATAAACTCTAAATGTATTGCATATGTAAACCCAATGTCCTTCTGGCCTACCAGCCCTTTTCTTAAGCACTCTCTTCTGATCACCTGGCTCCTATTGTCCTTCGAGCATGGTGTACCATTTCTATAACATAACCTTTGTCCAACCTCCCTCTGGTTGAAAGGCTCTTCCCCCTGTGTCCCTGTTGCGTCCTCTCTCATTTGGTTATGGCCACGTTCAAGTATTATCTCTTCAGACCGTTGTAACTAAGATGAGTGCCCCCACCCCGAGTCATGCACAAACCGTTCTCCATCTCTATAGTTCAGGAACAATGTCCCATTTGATGATACTTGAGATCTCACAAACTAACCCTTTCCTCCTTAGGTCCAACTCATCCGCATAGAAAGTTCAACCGCTGATGTGGTGTAATCCTGCAGATTTCACTTTAAATCATTCCTTCAGGCATCACTAAGATCCTTTAAGAATCAAGGATTGAAATAGCGTTTTCAATCTAGGAATACCAATAAGGGCCATAAGAATGCTTTGGTTGTTTAGGATGACTTTAAGGACAGGTAAATTCTAATTGTGTAGCAGGAGGAGGGGCTGAGCTCAGAAGATGCTGAAGAACATTTAAGACGTGGCTCTTGAAGACTTGCATCCTTAAAGGGATGGGTCTATTATTCTGACAATAGAAATGCTGAAGGTGAGGACTGGAATGAGCGACCACCTGAAGAAAATCCTGACCATCTACTCACTACTAGAAATCACTGCGTTTATGGTACTTATTTTGGTAAACTGAATCCATTTTAAAAGACCTAGCTGTGCTGGCTGTGATGGCTGACATCTGTAATTGCCACATTTGTTCTACTGAGGCAGAAGAGTTACTTTGAGTTTGAGGTCAGCTTGGGCTACATAGTGAGTTCCCAGGTAAGCTGCGACTGCAGGAAGAGACTTTGTTTCTTAATAAACAAAAAGATCCTACCAAAGGTTTATGATGTAGTCTTCAGATAACTGTGAGTATCGCGGCTTGCTAGTGTATAAGACTTTGAGATTTCAGCCGAATAATCCCATGTGGATTCTGGTGGAGTCCAGCTCAAGGCGCTTCAATTCCAGCACCCTGAGCTAGGTTAAATACACTGCACTTTGTTTTTTTTGTTTGCTTGTTTTGGTTTTGATTTTAGTTTGTTTTGGTTCACTTCTAAATACATCTGTGTGAAAATTCAGGGAGTCAACCTAGAAGACTTCTGGTAGGTTTTCCCACTTTGAATTGCATGACATCATTTGAGCTTTAACGTTCTTGGAGACTCAGTAAGTCATGATACTGAGCAGTGGTGGTGGCAAAATGTCCATCTAGAACAGGCTTGGGGACAATCTGTGTAGAGGAGAGGCTGAAAGTTTGTCATTGTGCTCCCCATGCATGGTGAGTGGATGTTTTAGTTGTAATGAATAACCATTACACAGAGCTTGCCTTTGGAGGGTCATAATATTTTGAGAGAGATCTACAACTCCTCACAAGTAACCACTTATGCCATTTCTGGAAAAATTCCCAGGAGGATAGTGCAGTTCATTTCTCCAGTTCTATACCCCCAACAATATCTAGATCTTTCTTTCAGTAATATAAAAGTAAAGAGCACATCTCTAGCACTTGAACATTATAATGACCATTGAAGGCTGTCCTTTTTTATTTTTGCCAAGTCCTATGGCAGAAGTCTATATCTCAGCTATTTGGGAGGCTGAGGAAGAACGATCAAAAGTTCCAGGCTAGTCTGTACAACATAGTGAGATACCATGTAAGAATAAAACAGAAAGCGATAGCTGAGAATATAGCTCAATGCTATAGCTCTTGCCTAGCGTGTGTAAAACCTCAGGTTCTATCCCTAACCCCGTGAGAGTTCTACAGGAAACATCAATTATCATTCTATTAACTTTCTTTTTGTTTGAATATATATTATTTGTTAAGATTTGGTCAAGAAATAGACTAGATGATTGATTATTTGACTTACTTATTTATTATTTGATTTACTTATTTATTATTACTTATTTATTTACTTATTTATTACTTACTTATTACTTACTTATTTATTATTTGATTTACTTATTTATGTTACCCATGTTGGCCTTAAACCTCTGGATACAAGGAATTCTACTTCTCAGCCTTCCAAGCATCTGGGGCTACAATCATACATTACTGCCAATTATTACTTTTTTAGATGACGGTTGGTTATTGTTGTTTTAATGTCCTCCATAGGTTCATAGAATTGATCACTTGTTTCCCCGTGGGTGGCACTATTCACAGATGCTATGGAACCCACAGAAGGTGTTGCCTTGCTGGAGGAAGTGTGTCACTGGGAGTGGGTTTTGAAAGCTTATAGTCTGGCCCTGCTTCTTGTGTGCTAGGTACCCAGCTAGCTTCCCATTCCTTCCAGCATCCTTCTCTTCCATACATTCCTTCTCCTCCATGATGCACTTTATCCCTCTGGAATTCTAAGATAAAGTACGTTCTTTATCTTATGCTTTCAGTCACGGCATTTTATCACAGTAACAAAAAAGTAGCTAAGACAAGCAGAACAAGTAATAACAACAACAACAACAACAACAACAACAACAACAACAAACCCTCCTAATGCAAAAATGAGATTATTACTAGTAATATAAATGGAATTGGTCTACTCTGGCAATAAGTAGGGCACTACTTATGATAGTTACATGAGAGGCAATTCTAAACATTGGGTATCTATTAATAGTAACTTAGTGTTTTATCAGCAACCAATTAAACACACTTATTTTAATTGGTTGCCATGGTAATAAATGAAGATACATAGAAATGTTTACATCTATCAAATTTATTCTTAGCTCTTGAAACATAATTCAGTTTCTGTCATAAGTCATTATTATGTAGTGCTATAAGGTGTTTGCAATGATAAACAAGTGCATCTGTAATTAAAAGATTTGTAAATATGCACAGATGCATTTGCAACTGAATAGTTACAAAACCAATATTCTTGTTTATTACTCATAAAAGTTTCATTAGTGAACTTGATAGCTAAAAATGAAAATTTTATACATCATAATTACTCTGTTGGTAGCTGGTCTATCATTTTGGCTCTGGGCATTTATCCACCCTAAGAATGTAGTCGTCAGAATGGAAGAGGCCTCACAATCTTAACGGAAAGCCTATTAATGTCTAGCCAGTGAGCAGAGGAGCTGAAGGAGAAAATCAGGGAGAAATGCCAACACAGTTGATGTAGAATTTCACTTCAAGATTTCTTATTGAAGATCTTTGTGTCCACATTTCTGGGGTACTCCCTCAGTGGCTTATGATTTTACATTCTTCAGATTGTTCACTTCGTTAAAGAAATTCCACAAAAATCAACTCAGCAGAGAGATGATAGAAGTCCTTGAAATTCATTGATTATATATAGAATAATATCCTTATACGTAGAATATAATTCATTATCTTTCATGCAGTCACTTTTCTCCAAAATGTAGTATAATAAACACAATGAGACTGTTAACTGTTTTCGGCATAGCTGGCCCATTTACCTTTGAATAACAGAATTCATGCAAAGCATATAATAACGTTATTGATAACTTCACTTGATTGTGAATAGTTTTAGCTAGTTATCAAGCAAGAAGTAATGTATCTGCTGTAATAGAAATCTTTCATTTCAGTAGCTTAACAATACAAAAAGCCTTTTTTTTTTTCTTTACTTCCTGGAATTTGTGTTGACATAGATTCTGGCTGCTCTAACGCCCTCATTAGACAGGGAATATGGAGGCTGTCTGGGAGACCGGGTTCCAGGTGTGCACTGCTTTTGTTGACTTTCCGTTAGCCGGAACCAGCAGTGGCGCCCCACCTGGATACGGTCATGCTAGAAAATACAGCCGCCTTTTCTACCTTGGAGAAAACTGGGCTCTGTTTGCCAAACATGTTGGATTGTTTGACTCCTTGTTCGTCTCTAGCATGAGTCCATTTTTAACAGGTTCAAGAAAAAGGACCCAAAAGGGAGATCGTTTACCTATCTATATATTTTTTTAATACCTCAAACCACAGTTTTTCTGATGGAAGTGACTTAGAAATTAAAGGATGGCATCCGATAGACAATAAGGGTACAGAGATGGTGAAGCTACCACCGAGGAGGGGAATCGTAGACTACTCTGCAGTGTGGCATCATTGGGGATTATTTTTAGAATCTGGAGATTGTCTCAGATGTTGGCTCCAGAGGGATTCCCCGGGTGCTCACTTTCTACCTTACTCAGTTTGAACTACTTTACAATTTACTTGATTTCTTCTACCATTGAGTTTGATTAAAGTCTAAGTTGCAACCTTAAAACACAGAAAAATAAAGCAAATAAAACCCAAGGTACAGTTGGAAGCAATCCAACTGTAGACTAGATAATCAATAAAACAAGAAACGGACAAAAATATAGATAAATGAAGGATGAATAGGAGAGATGGCTCAGTAGTTAAAAAACCCTTGTTGCTCTTCCCAGGGGCCCAAGTTCAAATCCCAGCACCCACATTCAATGACTGACAACTAACTGTACTATCAGCTCCAGAAGAATCTGATACCCTTGGTAAACTTTTGGTAGCCTTTGTGAGCACCTATGTACATGTGATATATATATATATATATATATATATGACACATATGCATATACATATAAAGATAAATCTTTTGTAAAGTGCAAAAAATCAAGGAAATAAAATATTGACTCTTTGAAAGATCAATAACCTCAATAAGCTTCTGGCCAAACTGATGAAAAAAATAGAAGACATAAATGGTCAGTACCTATATCACAAGCCATGAAGACATTGAACTATTTTAATGTTTTAACACTAACAGGTAAATACTATGCGATACTTTCTCTTAATAATTTAGACAATATAGATGGGATGAGCAACATTTTTTTGGAAGGCCACTCAAAGAGTTACAGTATATAATATATATGTGTGAAGATTGATGGTATGTACACTGTATTATGGCAAACCTATCAAAAATACCTACCTGTTTTTAAGATGCTTTTTGTACTGGTCCAACACTTAATTTTGCACATTTTTAAGTGTTTTGTTTGTTTTTGCAAATAGCAATTTGGTGAATTACATTAGTTAATTTTAAGTTCTAAATCAACTTATGTTAATATGATAAACTCCATTTGTTCATGACATAGTATTATTTTGCTTGGCAGATATGACAAAATATTTCAGACAGTGACTTAAATTATTAGATTTATTTGCCCAAGATCAAAGAATATCTTGCCCATTTTATGAGGACATGAGTCCTATGAGATTGATGATCCACTCTTATAACTCCATTTAATCTTTTTGTTTGTTTGTTTGTTTTTGTTTTTGTTTTTGAGACAGGGTTTCTCTGTATAGCCCTGGCTGTCCTGGAACTCACTCTGTAGACCAGGCTGGCTTTGAACTCAGAAATCCATCTGCCTATGCCTCCCAAGTGCTGGGATTAAAGGCTTGTGCCACCACTGCCGGGCCCACTTAATCTTAATTAACCCCTTAAAGACCCTGTTTCTAAATTCACTCATGTTGGGTTAGACTTCAATAGGTGTTTTATCTAAGAGGGCACAAGAACATGCATAATAATTACTTATTTTATATGCTGCTGCATTCACTTAGCTAATTATTTTCACTACATCAAGTTTGGTAATAGACACTGGTCTACAGTTTCTTTTCTTTTGTTGTATTTATCTGGTTTGGGTACCAGAGAAGTGCTGAGTTTATAAAATAAATTGAGAAATATTTTTCACTTGCTTTGTAAAATGTGCTCTTCAGGAATTAGTATTATTTTTCCTAAGTTTTTATAAAATCACTTGTAATATGTTCTAGACATGCAGTATTCTTGTAAGTATGTTTAATTAGAAACTCATTTTCTTCTAAAAATATGTATATACCTTCATGTATGTATATAATATATATTATATAACTATATTATATATGTGTACACATATATACACATATATACACCTATAAAAAACATGTCTAAACATATACACATACTTTGCTGGTTGTAGTCACCAAACTATATCTCTTTAGAGCTACTGCAACCAAAGGAGTTCTTAAACAAATATCATGTCATCCAAAATAAGGAGAAAGAGTTCATTCATTGCTCACAGTCATTTGGTGAATATCTCCTATGTTCTAGGCAAAATGCTCATTCCTGGAAAAAAATTAAAGAAAAATAAGTGATACATTTTTTGTGGTGGGTCAGAGTTGTGAATGGTGAAAGTATTCACTCACGGATGTCACCTAATAGTCCATGCCCCTTTGTAGTCATTCCACTACCTCAAAATGGAAAATTCACTAATTTTGTGACTTGTCTGATGTGCTTTAAAAAACATAGAGTTACATGTCAACCCAGTCATCATATTTAGTTTTACTCCCTCCACCAAACATTCTCTAGCCCTGTGTAGTCAGTTCTCTCTCTCAATAAAGACATCTTTATTGGGTACACTGCAAAGGAGCAGTGGACCAGCAGCATAGTGAATTGTCTACCATGACACAGTCAGCTATGACAGTTCATGTAGAAGCTTCCGGGGTCTTGTCGTTGTTGTTGTTTGTCCCTGCCTCTGCGTAGGTCCTAGGTTCCTAGGACAAGCAGCTCTGCAGCAGGAGGTAGTCTTAACGTTGACTTGCTGAGTGCTAGTACTTGTTGAGGAGACTGTTCAGTGTGCTCCTGCCACAGTGCCCTAGGCCTACATACACTTTCTGCCTTCTGCAAAGCTCAATTAGTCTGGTTTTGTGATGTGGTACTCAGGCTTCCCACAGCCTCCTAAGACACAATGGATTTAAATCTCAGATTCACCAAGTCGCTTCACTCAGAAGTTTTATTTTTTTTAAATTTATTTTGAAAAAGATATTTTGCCTATATGTATATGTATTGACATGGGCTTGGAGGCCAAAAAAAGGGCATTAGATCCCTGGGAACAGGATGCAGATAGTTGTGAGCTACTGTGAGGGGACTGGACATTGAACCTAGGTCTTCTGGGAAAAGAGCAAGTGCTCTAACTGCTGAGTTATTTTGCAGCATCCCCCTCCCCCCTGCTCACACACCCACACCCCCACATACACACACACACCACATACACACACACACACACACACACACACACACACACACCACACACACACATACACACACACACCACACACCCTACACACACATACACACACGTACACACACATACACACACATACACACACACACACACACACACACACACACACATGGTTTTGTTTTGTTTTGTTTTTTTAATTAAAAAAAGGATGCTGCTTCACAGTCTGGATTGTAGCCCCCAGCACATATCTAGCAGATGCATGGCTTGGCCTTCATGTGCAATAGAGGTGGGAGGGGGTGGAGTACTGTCCCTAACTCTGTTACCTGTATATGGATCCTGTTCTCCTAACTGAGCCTCCTAGTCTGGCCTCAGTGGGAGAGGATTTGCCTAGTCCTTCAGTGACTTGAGTGCCAGGATGGATTGGTAACCTTCTGAGAGAAGAAATGGAGAGAGAGAGAGAGAGAGAGAGAGAGAGAGAGAGAGAGAGAGA
>JADRCD010215834.1:19862-61230 GCA_019843815.1 Montemys delectorum | reverse complement strand
TGTGTGTGTGTGTGTGTGTTGTCATGTATTGCTTGCCCTTATTTAAGAGTTGTTACTAATGCCAATCTCTAATTCTTACTCCCTTCCCTCATGGTCCGTGGGTGGTTTGGGCTGAAGTTTCCAGTGCTTTTTGAGGACTACTCTCAACCAGAAGTGGTCCCTAGCACCCACCTTTAACTCCCTCCGTCAGCTTTAGCTTAGATGGCATTAAAGGGGTTCCTTTCCCTCAGAAATCCCCACAGTTTTTAAGAGCTTTCTTCCAGGAACCAGGACAAAGACCAAATAAGATGGTCAGACAGAAAGTGAGCTGGGGCCTCTGTTCCCTGACACAGCCTTTGCTGCTTCTCTTGTCGTCCACTACAGAGCAGTTGCTTTGCTCTGCAGTGCCATCTACTTGGAAACATTCCAAGGAGTTTTTATAATTTAAATAAAAAACTGGAATAGGTAATTTCCATAATTCATTCCTACCTTGGAAAAATTTGTAAAGTAAAATATTGATTTTAGTAAATATATGCTTTTCTATGGAATCCCCCTTTCATTGAGTCATTCTGGAAAAGTGTTTTGTGGCTAGAGGGAAATGGGGACTTTTTTCTCAAATGTCAGGAATTGTTTGGTGGTACAACATTTTCTAGTTGACTGGGAGGATACAGGTAAAGAAGAAAAACATAACAGTAATTGTGCACCCATGTTAATACTTGGTTTTTGTTTTTAACGTTGGTACATAGTACAGATAAGCCTCAGGTTACCACGGGGTTACATCCCAAGAGGCCAGTCCTAAGTTGAGACTCTCCTAACTCAGCTGGATATAGTGGTGTATGCGTATAGTCTCAGTTACTGGGGAGGCTGAGGCAGGAGGATCACGTGTCTATGAATGACAAGTCAGCCTGGATAGTAGTGAGATTCTGTTTTAACGATAACAAGAAATTTTTAAGTAACATAAAAATACATTGAACACACTAAGCTTAACAAACAGCTTAGCAACTTGATATAGTATAGGAGTCATTTATCATCTTCTTTGCTTGTTTTGAGACATTCCTCTTTAGCTCTGGATGGCTTTGAACTCCTGATCCTCCTACATCTATCTCTAAGTGCTGGGATCACAGGCCATCCTGAATTTCTGGCTGATTAGGAGCCTGTATTGTCAGGGTATTTATTGTATCACATGTTGATAATCAAGTAAAGAATTTTTTTTTACAACTTGAAAGTACACTATCCACTGAGTTTGTATTATTTATGTATCATGATCATCAAGTTAAAGAAAAGTCAGTGAATTTTCTGGAGGAGACTTACTGTGCTAAGAATCTGCACAGTCTGGGAAAATAGTCAGCGTCATTTATTTCTTGCCTTTGTCTGAGCCCAGGACTGTGTGAAGCTGTCTATAGGCTGAATTGACAAAAATGGTCCAGTTCTGCTCTGTCTAAACAGTGTAGCCATCAACTATCTGTGGCTATAGCATGTGGGAGACGTGCTTTAGAGACAGAGAACCTGAATTTCTAAACTTAATTTTCTTAAAATTCATTGGAATTTAATTGATTTGGACATCACAGGGGAGGTGAGCGGGAGAGATGATTGACCAGTACTCATAATGTGGGTGAAGAGATAGGGCCAACTGTAGATGTACAGTGATTTTATTCCCCAGCGATACCCGGCCGCTGAGAACCATTCTTTCAGATATGACCACCTTAAAACATATGACCACAAGCTTGAGCGCTTTTTCAATGATTTCTTTTGTTCCCACTCTGACCTAAGCTAGCACTACATTTTACTTTGGATTGTTTTAAGAGCTTCCTAACTCACAGCACATCCCAGGGCGCGCGTGCGCGCGCGCGTGTGTGTGTGTGTGTGTGTGTGTGTGTGTGTGTGTGTGTGTGTGTGTGTGTTGGGGGGGTGGATCTGGGAAGAGAAAAAAAAGAGAAGAGATCAGATTACACTGTTCCTTTGCATGAAATCTTCCAGAGGAGTTTAAAAGCCTAGACCCTTCCAGCAGCCTATAGAGATCCCTCCTCCCTTACCCACTCCTTTCTCACTTAGCCCTAGGTTTGCATTGCTGAGCACACACACACTCCTGAGGAGGACCTCGGTCGGGAGTTTAGCACATTTAGTTACTCACCCATGTGCATGGCTTTCATACCTCACCTTTCTTGAGGTCCTTATTCAGTTTTTTACCCACTCAGTTGATTCTTCCCTGAAAACTCTTCGCACTACCTACTCACTGTCTCAGACCTTAAACTCCTTATCCTTCCTCTGTGTTTCAGTTGCTTCCAAAGACAGCTTTAAGCAGCCTCCTGTACACTTACTTGCCTTACTTCTTTTCTTTTTCCTCGAGTTCCTTAGACTGTAAGCTCCTTGAGAGAAGATATATTTAGTGTATTCCTACAGTCTGTTAAGTGTACCTATCACATGACACATGTTCAATAAATATCACATGAATGGGTGAAAGAATAGTGACGCATAGAAGCAATAGTAAATTCCGTTTTTGAGGCCAGCCTGGTCTACAGAGTGAGTTCCAGGACAGCCAGAGCTATACAGAGAAACCTTGTCTCAAAAAACCAAAAAAAAAAAAAAAAAAAAAAAAAAAAAAAAAAAAAAGCGGAGGCTAGACATGTTAGTGCACACCTGTAATCGTATACTCACAGGCGGAAGCAAGAGAATCACAAGTTTGGGATAACCTGAGTCTATATAGCAAGACCAAGCCTTAGAGCATGCACATTAATACTATTTTTCATACTACACTTAGCCTAAATTATTTGGGTCACAGGGAAAGGTGAGTTGAGTATTTTTGTCACTTGAGAGCACCCTCTGATCTGACATTTTTGAATCCCATAAGTCAGGCTGTATCTACCCTTTCCCATTTCTCTGATTCACCTGAGCACAGTAACCACGTTTTTGAGCTTTGTTTCTTATTTCTCACTCCTCCTGTCCATGCAGCGTTCCCTGGATCACATCGAGCAGATTTGTGGTGAATTTCGCTCAGACATATCTTCTCAGTATCATATTGAGCCCCTGAAGTTCAAGCACAACACAACTTTGGGTAATGTTGAGCATAGCTTGCTCTTGTTACTTTCAAGGTTCTTCTCGCTTCTGCTCCTCCACTTTTTCCTCCCCTTTCAGCTCCTAACGCTGGATAGGAGAGAGATAAAGGATAGAGGGGAAAGGGACCGACATTATTGTTAGAGGACTTCCTACTGATTAGGGCCATTGAGTTCCTTGGGGTAAGTTGATCTTCTCTCTCAGGATATCTAATTACTACAACAACAACAACAACAACAACAACTACTACTACTACTACTAGTACTAGTACCAGTACTTCTTGGGGACCTAGCATTTATATACTCTCTGAAAATTCCCAATGTGTATTTGGCAAAATCATGGTCCTGTGTTAGCTGTTGTGAAGCAGCCCCATATCCCCACACCTGGGATTAAAACAAAAACAAATATTATATTCTTATAATATTTCAGTGCTTATTCACAGGTTTTTTGTTTTTTGGTTTTTTTTGGTTTTTGGAGACAGGGTTTCTCTGTGTAGTCCTGGCTGTCCTGGAACTCACTCTGTAGACCAGGCTGGCCTCAAACTCAGAAATCTGCCTGCCCCTGCCTCCCAAGTGCTGGGATAAAGGCGTGCGCCACCACCGCCGGGCTATTTCAGTGTTTTTTAAAGAAATCCAAATTCTCACTACAGTTGAATGGTTCTCCCTTGGGTAGTGAAAAACTTCATGTCAACAATTATTTGTTGAAGCACCATTGTGGTCAGGGGCAGGATCAGGAGGTAGAAATAGCTCAGGCAATACTCTCCTCTGTGCATTGTTTGCATGCAGCTGGTATGTGGTTCAAGTATCCCACCTATACACTGAAGCATATGCTGAAGGCCTTCTGATTCTGTAAACTAATATCATATGTGATTAGCAACAAACTCCTCTTTCTTTAAATGTATTTTCTAAGAGTCTTCTTGGGTTCTGAAATAATCCAAAAATAACTGAACAAATAAAAACAAAGACTGAACTCTAGACCACAATGAGGATTTTTTTTTGTTTAAATGCGTTTAAATATTTAAAACAAAATGATTCTCACTTATGAATTGTCAAAACCTGTAACAGAGAAAAGAAAAATAAGCCAACAAGTTGTGCAGCTTTTCACATTTAGTTTTTGCTCTCCATTTCTTTTTGTACCTAAGAGTTAGTTACCCTGGCTTTCACCAGAGATAAGAAACTTGCCTTGTGACTCTTGGAGAGAGAAAATATCTATGTACTTGGGCATTCATATTCTAAGTATTCAGACTTCCTGGGTTCAAGAAAGAGTGTTTTGTTTAGTTTTGGCTTACCACCCTCTAATTCTAACTGAATTCTAATGTGAATATGTCATTTGATTCACTATATCTATATATATGTATATATACATATATATAATGAGGTTAAATTTATATCCAGAGCAGTGAATAGCTTTTAAGTATAAAATTTGATGTTTTGATTAATATGACATCACCCAAGTAGGATATTTGCATACTCTGAGACAGTTCCCTTCATTCTCATTAAAACTGAACATTATCACTAAGCACTGCATGTGAAAACTGTCCTGTGAAAGAAACTTGATAGGTCTTCCAAAAACTGACATCATACCATATGAACATATATTATTCTAATGGTTATGAAGAGAGAATTCCCTTAAGAATAGAATAAACGATAATAACGTAGGTGTAGAAAGTAAGATTTCTTTGCGGATGATAAAATATTCTAAAATTAACTCTGGCGATGTTTGTATTTTTCTGCTAATAAACTAAAAATTACTGAGTTGTGAGTTTTAAGTGGGTCAGTTTGGGGGCATTAAATTAGGTCTCAATGAAGCTATTAAGAAACCATTCCACAGTGGTGATCAAGAGTCTGTAGGCAGCTGGTTGCCGCAGCACTTGAGAGACAGAGGCAGGTGGGCTTTTAAGAGTTTGAGGCCTAGTCTACATACATAGTGAGTTCCAGGCCAGCCAGAGCTACACAGTGAGACCCTGTCTCATAAACAAACAAATAACCCCCCCAAACAAACAACAAACAAACAAGCCATTTAGTTGTGTAATTTTTTGGAAATTTGTATTAATTTTCTTTTTTTTTTCATTCTAAATAATTACTCACTTCAGTAGCAAGGATATATATTCCAGAGTTTGGGCTCTTCAGACTTAGATATCTACATATTAACACTACACGGCCAGGGTCTCACCCATTCCATTTCTCCTTTTGTTTTCTAGCACTTCGTGACTGTAGTCTTCCTTGCGATAGTTTTCTCTTTCTTTCCATACCACATATAATAACTTGGCTCGTGGCTCAAGTTAATGGAGGAATACTGTATTGGGTAAGCATATACTAGCCCATGCTTTTGGGGAGTCATTGTTGCTTAGCTGGTTCTTCCTTTTGTGGGGTAATATGGGGATGCTGTGGATTGGAACCAGGGTATCCTTTGTAGTAAGGAAATAGCCTATAGCTGAGAACTCCCCAGATAGCCCTCTTTCCTCTTTACAGAGGTGAGTTCTCAAGTTTGGACCCTGAACTTGAGCACAATAGTGATCCTTTGAACTGAGTCCCTGGGTTTTCTGGGGACTAGTTCCAGGTCCCTTAATTAATACCCTAGGATAAGTCAAGTCTTTCACCTTTCAGCCTATATGACATTCTCTCTGAATTTATGAATTATGGGTTATTTTTCCTGCTAAAAGCCACAACATCAGGGGCCAACTCTCTGGGTAGCAACTGCATGTTGTATCAATTCTTAGGTATGGTTCTAGTCAGCACAATGGACAGGCTGGGAGAATCAAGGAGGCAGGAATTTAGAACAGGGACAGAGGGACTATCTTCTGAGAGGCCTTTTTACGTAAGGATAAGGGAAGAGCCACAGGTTAGAAATAGCCCGTTAACTGGGATGCTTCACAACCCATAAACCTGATCTTACTGCTGGTCTGGGAGGGGGAACCTGGATAGCAGTTAGCTTTCAGACGTTGGGACTGATTTATTTCCCTGGTTCCTCTGGTGGGTACTATAGGTTGACTTTGACAGCCAGAGATGGGTCAGTCCAGAAAAGTAGGTGATTCACACATCTTTCTTGCTTCAGTGTCCAGATAGCTGTTAAGCTTAGAGATTGTCCACACTGACCTGTGGTCCACAGGAAATCTGACCCCTACCCTCTAATTCTATCCCTCTGCTCATCTTCTACTGGCCACATAGGTAAGACAATAGAGCTGCAAGAGAATCACAGGCTCGTTATACAACTGTCCAGGTATGCTTTTGCCTTGAGGTGTGTGGCTTTGGCAAGAACTTGGTGTGGAACCCACTTTACTTGGTGGATCAGCTAGTTCTGACTCCTGGATCTCCAGTCTGACAATTGTATTTAACAGAAAACCATGAATTAGAATCAGCAGGAAATAAAAGTTGCTAGTTGGGACTTGTGGAGTATTGGCCACCAACTCCTACGTCCATCCATAAACTCACAGACTGAAACCTAAACCCTGAAAAAGGGTTGGATTCCAGCCCTTGTTTCGGTCGCAAGGATCCAACGGGGGGAGGGGGGGGGCAGGAGATAGAGGTGAAACTCAGTGAAGTGACATTTCATTGAGGAACAGTCCCAGTGACAAGAGTTGCAATGGGGACCAGAGAGGCTGTATCATCAGGGTGAGACCTACTTCCTTGAGACATGGGCCTTTAAAGTTGGTCTCGGGAACTAGGGCCTCGGGATGGGGCAGGTGTCCCTGAACCCCGTCAGAGTCCCCTGACTGAAGGCTCCGGGGGTTGGCCCGTGGCCCCGAGCGCCCTCGTAGGCGGACGCACTCGCTCGCCACCGCCGCGACCCTGCGGAGACGCGCGGGCGCGCGCACTCGGGCCCAGGTGGGACGGCCGGCGCGCGGCGCGCTCGGAGAGGAGAGGAAACGCCCGCGAACGCGCCTCTCACTTTTCTCAGGGGAGGGGGTGTTGCGGAAGGAGACAAAGCAACAGGCAGCCGAGGGCTGCAGGACACCACTCCGCCGAGCCGAGCCTCCACCGCCGCCGCCGCCGCCGCCGCCTCCTCCCCCTCCGCCTCGGGCGCCGCCCCCGCCGCCTTCGCCTTGACGTTGCCCGGGGGGCCGGCCCGGGTGCCCGCCGCGGGCTCCGCCGCTAACGCCGGGGTGCGCGCCGCCGCCGCCGCCGGCCGTCCCGGGGCGCGCAACAAAGAGCCGCCCGCACTCGCGCGCCCAGCCCGGTTCCCCGCGCCGCAGCCCGGCTCGCCCGCATCCCCCGCGGCCCCGAGCCCCGCGCGGGCGATGGAAGATGGAAGGGAGAAACGCCGCGGTGAGCTCACCATCCGACCCGGGCTGGGGAGAGGGTGTGTGGAGCGTGTCAGGCGTCCGTACCTGAGCCGGGGTTTGTTTCTTTTGCCCGGTGCTTTGCTCTGCCCCACCAGGATCCCCGGGCCACTTCACTTTGTGTTCTGATAACTATTTTTTTTTTCTTCTTCTTCTTTTTCTTTCCGCAGCTGTTTTCTTTCTTTGTGCTTGTTGAGGGACCCAAGAGGGCGAACTTTTTGTTGTTAAGGTCGCGGGATTTTAATTCACTCTCCCTCTGCCTTGTAAACCTCATCTGGGGAGGAGAAACCCGAAAGCTCCTTTCTTGCCTAATGATCTAAAGATCTAAAGACGGCAGGCGTTAAAGAGGACCTAAGGTGCCCATGTTACCCTGCCAAGTCAGCTCTCAGATTGAGTGACTATCATGTTTCTCTGTCAGAAAGAAAAAAAGGAATCCTTTGCGCGGAGAAAACAAACAGGGGCAGATTATTCTGTGTAACATTTCCTCTGGCTTTTTAAAGACATTTAAATGATTCTGTTTTACATGCATTTAACTTTTTTTTTTTTTTTTTTTGTCATAGATAACTTGGCAACTGATGTTTTTTGTAAAGCAGGCTAACACAGGTTAGAGGGTGAGTTTACAATGCTGTCAGTTTCCTAAGTAGTGTTTACTTTTGCCATTGCCCTGGATGTAGAAGGATGTTAAACACCCACCAGGCAGAGGATTTCATTTTCCAGACTCTCCCGACAGTGGGTTCCAGGATTTCCGCCCCAGAGGATTTTTTTTTTTTTTTTGAGTGGGTCCAGGTGCAGGTATAGGGAGGAGGATAGATCTGAAAAATCAATGTAAGTGGGATTTTGGCAATACATTCTGCAATTCATTATCTGCAGTCGAGTATGTACAAAGGATGTACGTTGCCAAGCTCCTTGGCCAGTGAGTAAGACAGGATCTGTGCTCTCTAGGAGCCTGCTTTTTCTTAGGAGACACCCTGAGTAGGTTCTAAGTGGGATCTTAGGGAAGCAGGGAGTTTTGTCTTACAGACTGGGAAATCCCAAAAGAAGCCCTGGTCCTTGGGAGGCTTGAGTTGCTTAGCTTTTTAAAAAAGATGTTGGGGAGAGGATGTTCCCTGCTGAGAGAGAACAAATATACCTTCTACTCTCCCCCAATAAATGCTTCTCCAGCCTTGCTTAGGGTATTTACAAATTCCCTGTAGAAGTTCTGGAGTGATTTGTCATTCATTATTCATAAACTAAGTCACCAGTGTTATAATGGGTTAATCTGAGTCTTCATTAAGAGGCGAAGCTGTGAAAATCAAGATGTGTGTGTGTGTGTGTGTGTGTGTGTGTGTGTGTCCTTTGGCTTTAAGGCTGCTTTCTTTGAGAATTATGGAGATAACACCACTTGGCAATTATGAAAAGATGGTATTATGGCATTTGGGTAGAGTTAAAAGGTGAGTAATGCGTGGTGATCATTCTCAGGTTTGTCTGCAACATATTCAGACTAAATTGAGCTTTAGGCTGATGGCAAAGAAAAAATGTAATCAGAGCCTGTATGTGAAATATGGTTCTAGAAGTCTGGTCTAGCCTGAGTCACGGTTTGCTGTGAGCGTCCTCCACCGGGTTCTTCCAGGACCACGCACAGAAGTCTTTGGTTTTCTTCTTGGGTTTTGAAATAGTGCTAAATATTGAACCCATGGCTGACGTATGCTCCGCCAGTGCTTAGCTGTATCCAGACAGGCACACTTCTTGAGTTCTCAGTGAAACTAACCTTGATTTATTTTAGGGAGTACTAATGAAGCTCTCTAGATTTCCTACTAAGATACTGATGAAATTCTCCAGTGTGTTAGTTCTCAGTGTTCATGTCCTGGCAAGCTTGTGTTATTTATGATATTGTATGTATATTCAGAAATGAAATGGTGCATGTCTTAGTACTTTTTTGTGTTTGTGAGTTATGGGACCATTTTCCAAAGTTCCAAATACTGCTGCTATTTGTACATAAGGAGAACTTGAAGTGTGTGGTTGACACGTTAGTCTACAGTCCAAATTACCGTGCCTTGCTGGAAAATAAGGTGTAACTCACAACGTTAATGCTGAATCTTTGCTCAGGCTATCTTATTTACACAAAAGTAGCACATGTCCTTGCAGTGCGTGTTTGCCTTACCAAAAGAACGATTTTTTACTGTGCCTAGAATGTCAACAAACTGGAATCCAAAATTACTGGTGCCAAACTGACAAGGACTTTGTTGAAACGCCACGGCACAGAGGTGGTAGATAAGTCTTTTTTGGTAATGCCTGGGATATAAGGAAGCTGGAAGCCACCAGTTCTCTGGAGAGAGAGAGTCAGGGCTGCCATTTTTTTTTTTTTTTCTTTCTTAATTAATGCCAAACAATTATCTTGTTTGAAATACCTCCCACCCCCATTTATGATACTAAATCAGTGTGCTACATCAGCTATACTTGCTTATGAGCTTTCTTAAGTGGCTGTTTCTGGAGTTGGGGAAATGGAGTGAGGGGAAATGTCCCATTTTGACTGAGGCTAGGTCAGTATTTTTTTTTTTCTTTCATGCTTTGAGTTTGTGCATGTGCATGGATGTCTATGCATGTGCATGGATGTCTATGCATGTGCATGGATGTCTATGCATGTGCATGCGGAGGCCAGAGGACATTAGGTGCTGGTCCTTAGGAGCTATCCACCTTTGGTACAGTCTTTTCATTGGTTGGGAGCTTGCTGATTACTTCTAGGTTGGCTGGTAAGTGAGCCTTCCTGTCTTGGGTTCCCCAGTGCTGGGATTACATGTGTACAGACTTGCCTTTAGCCTTCATCTCAAACCCTAACTTTTAGAAAATGCATTCTTTATAGCGAGGTGCCCCGGGCACAGGTACTATTTACTGAGTTCTGACTTGAACTGAGGTACAAGAGGCCAGGGCTGTCATCGTCCTCGTCTCTGTGTTGGAAGTCCTGAGAAATTTAGTTGCTCAGGATCCCACAGCTAATAAAGCTGTGAAGCAAATATTCAAAACTCAAGTAGGGATTTGCTTAATCCCTTTCCTGTGTCCTCTTAGTTAGTTAGCACTGTGTACTGCAGAAACTGAGGTTTTGGCTCTAAAAGGCAATGACTAATTTATCAGACTAATCCACCAACAAATCTATTGGCTTAAACAGTAGCACTAGTATTTCTTGGCCCAAGAGATAGAAATTGTATAATTTCTTATCCAGAGTACATTAAAGAGTTCCCTATAGTCATAAATAATTAAAATAAAAGATGAAGCAAATTAACACTTTAAAGTTGAATGTGAGCCTCGCTTATTCTAATTTCTAATTATATCACTTCAGAGATGTGTCTGGATGTTTCTGCCACAGTGGAGTTGGTAACAGAGAGGACTGCTTTTCCTTGTTATTTCTTCCCAGGAGCTGGAGCTCAGAGCTCTCTGCAAATGTGTCTGAAACAATAAGAGGGGGCCAGGGAACCAGCAGAGGGCTCTCCTAAGATCAGGCCGCAGCAGCTGCTCCCTGCTTGTCTGGCCTTCTGTTCTCAGACCTTTGGCTAAGCAAAGATAAATTGTAGAAGCGAGGCAGCTTGCCTCTTGTGTGGCTGTGGTCAGTGGACATGGGAGACGGAACATGTTAAAGAGCAGCTGTGGCTTCCTTCGCCTGGTGCGTGCGCGCGCAGGCGGTCATTGCTGAAGCACTTGGATGGGATTGCTCTTCCGTATGTAAAAATTCTACTAGCTATTTTGGAATTCGGGGTTTTGAAAACTTTATTTTCCACAAAGCTGCTGGGCAAGGTAGAATGAGTCACAGGACACAGGAAAGGGGACTGACTCTCTTTTGTGTGAGTGGCACAGACTGCGGGCAATTGGATGCTTGCTGTCTCTGCCATGATATTACTTCCTAGCAAATTTCCAGTAGGCAATTACCATGAAATTGGCATCAGGCTGTTCTGTCTTTTAGGGCATCTCCTGTGACTAAGGATCCCTTTGGACAGATTTACAGATTGCTTTCTGGTGGCTCTGCAGGGTCTATCTATAAGCTCCTTGCCTGGCCTGCTGACACATCTTCTAATAAAATCTCCGTGAGAAAACAAAACAAATAAACAAATAAAAAAGGCATCATTGCTTTCCAGGCGCTGATATCTTCTCCGTAAATTAGGGCAGAAATTAAGGCGCATACGATCCAGCCATCCACTCATTTATTCACGAAGTCTGTGAACAGGTTTTGCTACTGACCTAAGCTGACCTAAAAGAACCGTCAGAGAACATCAGGAGTCCTTGAGTCATTCTCAAGAGAGTCAGACTCTACAATTGATGAATACTGGTATCGCTGTTCCTAAGACGTCAGCACCTGTGAACATTCATGATCTCTATCCTCTTCATCAGCATTCTTCAGCAGAACTTTCTGTCCTGTTCGTAATGTCCCAGATTGCCCTTGTTCAGTGGCCAGAATCTGTGTGTGGCTACCGAGTACCTGAAATGTGGTTATTCTCGAGAACTGAATTTTAAATTTTATTTAGTTCAGCGAATTTATAAAGTCCTAGGTAGCTAATGGCTATTGTGCCGCACAGCAAGGTATTCAAGTAAAGTGCTTTAAGGGATGTCATTGTCTAACTTGAGCTAATGTATCCCTCTTGACGTTCTGGCTTCTGTGGTGTGTTTACTGACTGGGCATTGATAGACTTTTGGAAATTGTCCTCACTTACCCCACCATGTCTGAGAAGTACCACTGTGGGGAATGTATATGAGAGATATGAAATTTTAGTAAAATGAAAGTAGATAATTTCATTTAGAATAATCAGAGAAACAATGTATATCAGTAGGAGCTATTCGAAGAAAAACAGGAACCTATTTTGTACCTAGAACCATGTAAATGGGAAAACTTTAGAACCTAGTCTGCCAGAGAGTTGTCTGTTGGTTTGGCTTAATTAAAAAAATGGAAGACATTGTTTTGAAAGCTCAAGGAAATAATAAAACATTAGTTGTCTTCTTTCTTTTCTGTAAGGAATGTCTGGTACCTTTGCTTTAAGTGCCCATGAATTTGTATAGCATAGTCATGAAGATCCAGGTGGACAGTGGTGGATATGGGAGCAGTGGAGGCCTTCCTTGGCGAGCACACAGAACTGTCGAAGACAACAGGAAAATGACTACCTATAAAGAAATGAACGTACTAGTGATACAGGGCACTCATAAGACAGCCACTCTGTGTGACAGATCTAGGAAGTAAACAGCTACATTTACAGGCTCCAGGTTGTTCCTCAGCTATGCACACAGTACTAGTACTGCTTTTGTGTGCAGTGTATATATGAGGACTTGAGAAACTTGCTCAGAGTGGCATTGAACTCCTTATATATTCAGACTGGCATTGATCTCTTCTCTCTCTTCTCTCTCTCTCTCTCTCTCTTTTTTCTGGTTTTTTGAGACAGGGTTTCTTTGTGTAGCTCTAGATGTCCTGGAACTCACTCTGTAGACCAGGCTGGCCTTGAACTCAGAAATCCACCTACCTCTGCCTCCCAAGTGCTGGATTAAAGTCATGAGCCACCACTGCCCGGCTGATTTCCTTTCTCTTAAATGCTGGAATTATCTGCTTCATTATGGTTTTGATTTGCATTCCTATCATGTCTCATAATATTATATTTATTTTCTTATGTAGGTTGGCCACTTGTACATCTTCTTTGGAGAAAAATCATTCAGGTAGTTTCTGGATTCATGTGTCCTATGTGATGTGTGCTTTGCAAGCACCTTCTACCATTCTCTGAATTGTCTTTTCATTTTCACTTTTCGTCCTTTGCGATAATCTTCCTTTATCTTAAGCCAGACGCCGTTCATTACGCTTACATACTTGCTGAAATGAGTAGACAAATTAAGCAAAATGATTGTGTAAATAATACTTTTACACTTTTTTTTTTTCTGGTAGAGAAGAGGGCAGAGCTGGGTGCAGTGACACTCTGAAGGCAGAGACAGGTGAATCTGGGTGAGCTGGAGCTCCAGCCTGGTCTCTATAAAGGAGTTCATGCCAGCCAGGGCTATAAGATAGATTTCACCTTTGCCTGTGCTGCTTGGCAAGATTCCAGAACTCTGAAGACTTTGAGATCCATAGGTTTACTGAAAGGAAAAATTTAAACCATTTCTTTAAGAGACTCTTATGTATAAGAACATAGTGCTGTTTTGGATGGGCAGAGACCTACCTGCTGAAAGAAGACACCACAGCTAGTCAAGCCCGCTTGGTCTTCATAGGTGCTCTTCTTTCACCATCTAAGTAATGTCTTCCATCCCCTCCTGTCACAAGAATCTCCCCGTGTCCCATTTCTAGGGATACCTGAAGATCCTGGCTTAGTGGCACTATAGGGGCCATCCATGTTCTGTGAGCATTCTGTATAACTCTTTCTAAAGATCCGAATCCTGGAAACTCAGATCTAACCCGGTGACAATAGTGACTTCTTAGTGGCAGCCTGTAGAATTTAGTTAGCTCTCTTTATTTGATGTGTTCGCTAGGGAAAAAAAAAAAAGTCCTTCTCTATGGGAGATGACAAGATGTTGACGTGGCCATGTCTGCTTAGGTTGCTGTGCCCAGGGATGTGTTTAGATTGTCTTGCCGTTGCCGGATCTCTGGAGGCGTTCTGTGGGCACACGGCACTCCATGGACAGAGCGGGGAGAATGCATGATGCGCAGCAGAATAGACAGCATTTACCCTATTTCTACACTTTGATTGTTTTGATTGGCTGGTTGGAGTCTCCTTAGCTAAGTGACCAGCCCCCAAGGGGAAACTGTTAACTCATAAAGGAGATTCTGTATCAGCAGGCGGCAGTGCTGTGCAGTGGTTAGGGTGCAGGCCTACATTAATCTGATTCCCATCTTGAATCTATCACATAATTGTATCACCCTGGGCAAGTTATTTTGACATCCCTGTATCTCACATGACATCACCGAGTCCCTCACTAACATTTACTGGTTGGGAAAGGCTTAGTTAGGACTATATGAAAAAGCTGTAAGAGGGCAGTGACTGTGACCTTTGGGCGGGAATTATACTTATGTAGGGGTAGAACGATTATTGTCATTATCATTATTATTATTAATTATTGTCTTTCTTAAGATTACATATCTGCTAAGTGACCATTCTAGGATCTGTCAGTAACTACCTGTAAAAGTACTGTGTAGAAGTCAGGGGGCAAATTTTACTGCTTGTGTGATCCTTTGGCACATTGTAGTCATTTAATAAATGTTTGCTCGATGATTTATTCAAGCATCACAGACAATTAAGTAGTTAAGTACAGAAAGCCTCCCAAGAAGACACGGACTGAGAATGTGCCGTGATGTTTAGCCTTGTCCAGATCTGGACTAGAGCGTACAGGGTCACCAAGATTTCTGGCTTACTAACTTTCTGCTTTTGGCCTCAGTGTGGCTTTTTGTGAGTTGCAAGTTTCAGGTCTGTGACTTGCATTGTAAGTTTCTTTTTGCAAATAACACTAGAGAACACAAAAGATGGGTTAGCCTGGCTGGGAAAGTCCTCACCTTGCTCTTTGCCTCCTGGCAGAGTCTTCTAATGGAGGTCCATAAAGACTGTGCTGTGCTTGCCTAGAGTGATAAAATGGTCTTAGGAATGTCCTGCATTCATTCATTCACTTATTCATTCTTTTGATTTTTATCTTCTTTTTTTCTCCTCTTGTTCTTGTCTTTTATTTTGAGTCAGCTGGCTTTGAACTCCCTATGTAGCTAAGAGTAAACTTACTGTTTTCCCTTCCTATGCTAGGATTGTAAGCATGCACTACTACACCTCATTTACAAGGTACCAAGGATCAAACCCAGGACTTCGTGCATGCTACACCAGTACGTTGTGAACTAAGCTACATCCCCACCTTTACATTCTTGACACATTTCTTCCTACATTCCTGGTGAGGCTTTTATGCCATCTGATAGTCTCTTGTGTTGCTGGGTCCTGTTTTGGGCCAGGAGGAGAACTTTAATAGGAAATAATATGATATTCTAAAACTGGAACTCAGGTAGAGATGTAGCTTATAGCTGTAAAAGACCTGGATAGTCTTAGGGAAACTAAAGTCAAGATTTTTAAAACACTAGGGCAATATCTATATGCTGACTTAAGTCAGTGAAATATAGTTTAATTTTAAAACCATATGTCAATAAGATTAGCAGGGGAGTAATAAGTATAATAGTAATTTTCATTTCTCAACCTAGGTAGTGCATATAGGCATATTTGTATCGTGAATTTTATATTTTATAAATATTAGTGCTTTATTTTGTTTCCTTTTAATAATGGCAGTTTAAAAACAAGATAAAATTATCTAATGATCGCTTAATATCTTTGGCCTGGAGCTTACTATGTAGCCCAGATATTTAAAAACCTTTGGCAGTCCTCCTGCCTAAACCTCCTGCATGCTGAGATTATAGGCATGTGTCACTGGGCCTAGAGTAATGCCTTCTTTTGGGGTTGGGTGAGGGATTTTACTTCCAGGTCATAGTCCATTATTGAAAGACTGTTCCGGGCAGGGTAGGAACTGAAGCAGAAATCATGTAGGAATACTTCTTACTGGCTTGTAAAGCATTTTGTTTGGCATTTATGTTGAAACCACTCTTACTATGCTTATATTTTATTTTGAGGTTGTTTTTTTTTTTTTTTTTTTGTTAGGTATATGTTGTCTGTTAGTTCTAAATATGGCCTGGCAAGACCCCAATAATTGAGACATAGTCCTGTTGATTTATTTAATTTGCTTTAGCATAATTAATGGACAATTACCCCTAATCTATTCTTCTATGCTAGATTGGCTGTTACCCAGTTGTGCTCTCAGGCTGTCTTACCCAGGCTGTCCATCAGTCTATCCTCAGGGTTTGCTTCTCTCAGCCATGTGCTCCTGGTCCATCCACTCGATTTCTGTGTTTGTTCTCTGTCTCTCTGTCTCTCTCTGTCTCTCTCTCTGTCTCTCTCTCTCTGTCTCTCTCTCTCTCTCTTTCTCTCCCTACCTGTGACCCCCAGCCCGGGAACTGAAGCCCCACTTACCTGTTTTGACAGTAATTTGACTGTCAGTTACTTTTATTGAACCAGCCAGAGAAGATTGGTGAGCAGAGTTTATATAACACCTTTTGGTGTACAAGAAAAAGTGCTCCTCTGGACTGCAACCAGGTCTTGGGGGCCAGTATTTAGCATGTGCATACATAGCAGCAGACCAACCTTCAACAAGTAGTAAGAGCAAACATCCCAATTTGGGAGCAAACACAAATGGTCCTTGGTAATCTCCAAGTGAGCAGAATTTCACAGGCTTACCAGAATCATGAGGACTTCCTGTGATTATTAACACTAACAGGCACTAGCTAGGGTGTCTTATGCAGTGCCTCTTCATCTTTATGGTGGTTAATGGGAGCTACTGCTGTACACATATATAAGTCCATAAATAAAAGCAATCTTATTATATGCAAATTAGTATTATGATATTAATATCAGAGTAGAGGAATTAGCACATTCTTTTATATTTTGTTTTAAGATCACCTTTGACTTTTCTCTGCTTTTCATCTCTATTGTATACGGATATACTCCTTTTTAGAATAATTCAATTCTATACTTAAATGGATGCTGAAATTATTTTCTTTTTGTCTAGAAGATACTGTTGACTTCTTCTAGAAAGTGACTCACAAAAATATGACCTATCATGTTCATTTATTGTGTGTACTGCTGAAGAATACCATTTTTTGTTGTTTTTTGTGTTTTGCATTTGAGTCCAGAACTTCACTGAAAGTGAGTAACACCCAGATTTTAGACATCATTAAAACATAAAGTGCTGCACAATAAATCGTAGTTTCCCTTTCACCTGAAGAAATCATAGTCCATTACTTTGGCCTGGCCACTTTCCTTAGAGTGTTTAGAGCATCTGAGTTTGGAGAGCTACTTCTTTATAGCAGGTCCTATTTTATGAGGTTAGTTTAATGATCACATTTGAGGTTTGTTTTTCATAGAATGATTGAATATGTGTTTGATATAAAATGATCTATTTACAAATGTAACTTTAAAATGTTACCAGAGGTACTGTAATAGATTTTACGCAGCTCTGTAAACTGTCACCTTTCCTTTATTCCTACACTTCATTCAACGCATATTTACTGAATATCTCTGTTCTAGGCATTGTTTTAGGTGCTGGGTTTTCCGTGGTCAACAAAACAGGTGTGTGTGTGTGTGTGTTTGTGTGTGTGTGTGTGTGTAAATGAATACTGATGGTACACAGTCTTTTGGGGAAAAATAAAGGACAGGAGTATTCTATTAACTGGGGGTTAATAGAATAGGAGCTATGAAAAGCATGGTTTGTTGGAGATGTTGAATGGCCTGTGTCTTAGGGTTCTCTAGAGCCACAGAGCTTGTGGAAGGTCTCTATATAGTAAGGGGAATTATCGAAATGACTTATAGGCTGCAGTCCAACTAACCCAATACTGGGCAGTTGTGAATGGAAAGTCCGAGAATCTAGTAATTGCTTAGACTAGTTGGTCTTCTGTGTAAGCTGGAATCCTGAAGAAGTTTTAACCCACGTGCTGGCAAGTAAGTGCAGCAGGAGAAGAAGGAAGTCTTCCTTCTTCCATTGTCCTTGTGTAGGCCTCCAGCAGAAGGTGTGTGGCCCAGATTAAAGGTGTGGACCACCACTCCTGGACCTAAGCTGTTCTTTACTTGGGATTTGTTTTTTTTTTCCCCCAGGCTGGCCTTGAATTCAGAGATCTGCTTGCCTCTGTCTCCTGCAATTAAAGGTATGTATCATGTTGCCTGGACTATGCTTCAAGATCCAGATCAAAAGCCTGGGTCTTCCAGCCTCACAATCTGGATCACAGGTGTGCCCTCCGTTCCGGGATTGTAGTTCATTCCAGATATAGTCAAGTTGACAAATGGGAGTAGCCATCACAGCTTGAAATAGGGAACAGCAAATGCAAAATCATCCTTTCTGTCTTTCAGGAGCTGGAAGTCATGAGCAAAGAGGAAAGCAGACAGGATCAGAAGTTCCTGTATAGCCTTGCAGTATTGTAAGGGTTTGGCTATGTTGAGCATGAGTTAGAGAGGTCAAATAAGGATGTGACATGATCTGGCCTATGAGAATACATCTAAGTGGGTAGGGGTAAGAGCTGGCAGAAAAGGCTAATCTGCCAAGTGGACTCAGAGCCACAGGTAAGGGCAGAGGTAGACAAATTGTTAAGAGGTAGTTCTTTGTGTAACGTTGGCTTGGATTGATCAAAGAGATGTTTTTGACTTTTTTTTCCTTTACTCCCCACTCCCTTTTTCTGACAGGGTTTCACCCTATGGCCCAGGTTCTCCTTGATCTTGTGATAGTTTTTCTGTCTGAGACTTGCTGGTATTATAGGCATGAGTCCCCATACCTACAAGGAACTCATCTTTGGATATCATTTGTCCGGTTTTCAAAAGAGTTCCAGGCTAGCCGTAAATATTGTGGGTTTATCAGATATTTTGACTAGGTGAAGTCTTCAAGGAAGTAATTGTGAGTGGGAAAGAAAAGGGGCTCAGTCCTAAGAACCTGGTCTGCTGGCTCACTGAAAGGTGAGAGAGGTGAGAGAGGACTGAGCCGGAAAGGAGGAAAAAAGGAAATGGAGGAAAACCTCGAATTCGGTGTCAAAGGAGGAGCCGGCCGAAGACTTCATGAGAGTGGGTCAGGTGCTTCTGACAAGGTCAAGTACACTGAGAGTCAAGTGCACATTTACTGGAAATGTAGCAGCTGATCATCCAAGAAGGAGGGGAGAGAGCAGGGGAGTAAAGAGAAACATATGCTGGGCGGTGGTGGCGCACGCCTTTAATCCCAGCACTTGGGAGGCAGAGGCAGGTAGACTTCTGAGTTCGAGGCCAGCCTGGTCTACAGAGTGAGTTCCAGGACAGCCAGGGCTACACAGAGAAACCCTGTTTCAAACAAACAAACAAACAAAAAAAAACCATAAGATGTCTATTGACAAAGATTTCAAGGTTTTTTTTTTTTTTTTCTTTCTCTATAAAGGGAAGGTGGGAGAGCACAACAGAATGGAGTGAGAAGAGGTTTTAAAATGGAGAAATAGCAGCCTGCTTGAGGGTGTTTGGAAGGGCAGTACTGAGGGAGGAACAAATGCTGCCCAGTGTGGTAATACAATTCCCAAAGGAACTTAAAATGACTACATCCATATAGCTGTTTCACCAACACTAATGTTTGTCAGGTGCCCTCAATTTCTTCAAACTTTGGAATGCTTATATTCTTATCTCTGCCTCACACTTAAAATAATGATTAGTGTGTGTGTGTGTGTGTGTGTGTGTGTGTGTTTGTACATGTTACAGTAGATTGTGTGTATGTTAGTGCATATGTGTGTTGTGTGCACGTACCTGTGTGTGGAGGATAGAGGTGGATATAAGGTTTCTTCATCAATTCATTCCTGCCTTTTTAAAGTAAAACAAATGTTTTACATTTATTTATTCTGTGTGTGTGTATGTGTATATATATATATGTAGGTATATGTCATTTCTGTTCATCCTAGTCACCTAGGACAGTCTCTAGGTCAAATATCCATGTTGTCTGGGTTCTACTTTGTCTATACTCTGTTGGTAATTGATTAGTTCTTTAGCTGTCACTTAGAGTAGAGATTTACTACCAACCTTACAGCATGCATGTAATCTGATTTCCTATGAACTCACTAGGTGGACACAGTATTCATTGTCTGTATTATACATACATTGAGAGCCCTGTGTTAGATGTAACAGACACAGAAACTAGATGGGTAGTAAGTAATAATTTGAACAATGCTGATGCTGTTGTGTACGTCTGGTGCTGGCGAGCAGCTGCTTCTCACATGTGGTTATAAGAATCATGTGGGGACACAGTTGAAGTGAAGATTCTGGTCTTTTCAGTGTGGTGTGGGGACTGAGCTATATTCCTAACAAGCTCCCAGAAAAGGCTGGGACGCTGGAGCATTTCCTGAGTAAAAAGAGACCACTGGGCTGTACTTCTGAGTTTCTTTCTTCCCTCATGGATTTTGGTCCTGCACTCTCATTCTGCCTGATACTTCTCCATTAATCCTCTTCTACAGGACCTCTGTGACTTAGAAATACAGCATTGCACTGTCCCTGCCTTCTCTTTGCATGTTTATTGGTCTCTGAGGTAAGCCTGTAGACCTGTAGGTGTTTTGCATAATAATTAAGGACTGCAGGGACTTGAGGCAAATTTGATTTGCATATATGGAACCTGACTACAGGGTCTAATTTAAATATCAAGGCCATTGTTTTCCCCTCTCTGGGACTTCTGACTACATCTCTGTGCTTTTGGACTATAGGCAGAGCTCTTTTGCCAGTTCAGGTGGTGTTTCCACTGGAGTGCTTTGGACACCTGTGAGTTACAGCTAAATCTCTTCAGTAGAAGGCTCCCTTGTTGGAAGTCAGTTCTTTGGTTTTATTAGCTAACTAAGTTTGGTCAGTTTGAAGGAGTTGGAGCAAATCTTTTACCACATGCTAATAAAAAGCTCCATGGGTTCTTCATCAGTTTAGCAGTGTTAGGTGTGGATTCCACTTCTGGTGTGGGCCTTAAATTCAGTCAAAAAGTGGCAGGTTACTCCTGTAATATATGTGCCACTAATTTATTTATTTATTTATTTATTTATTTATTTATTTATATATTTATTTTCAGTGGGCTTTTAGTAGTTTCTTTCTTTCTTCTTTTTTTTTTTTTTTTTTTTTTTTGTTTTTTGAGACAGGGTTTCTCTGTGTAGCCCTGGCTGTCCTGGAACTCACTCTGTAGACCAGGCTGGCCTCGAACTCAGAGACCTGCTTGCCTCTGCCTCCCAAGTGCTGGAATTAAAGGCATCTGCCACCACTGCCCGGCTAGTAGTTTCTTTTTAATATTTTTTCTCTTACTGCTCTGTTTTTGTTTTTGATTTTTTTAATTTTTTTGAGAGAAAGAACATGAAGTTGGGTAGATAGAGGGTTGGAAGAGTTGGGAGAGAGGAAAACACATGATCAAAATATTTGTATAAAAATGTTCTAAGATAGTAACAAAATAGAATAGTAGGGTATTTGGTCAGGGTGAGATGAAATTGATTCTGTATAAACTGAAAATCCATATAAATTTTACATTTAGTAAAAGATCATATATCTTTCTTTCTTGAATTTAATTTTTTTTAACTTATTTATTTTATGTATGTGAATATGCTATCATTCTCTTCAGACACATCAGAAGAGGACATCAGATCCCATTGTAGATGGTTGTAAGCCACCATGTGGTTGTTGGGATTTGAACTCAGGACCTTTAGAAGAAAGGCCGGTGCTTTTAACCGCTGAGCCATCTCTCCAGCCCTTGAATTTAATTTTTAAGGGGCATATTTTTAAAGATTACCTCTATCTGTTCTGCCCAATAGAAATATATTATACATATCATTTAAAATCATCTAGTAGCCATATTGAAAAAGCAAAAGTGATAAGATAAATTAATTTAAATGATATATTTCATTTAATCTAATATGCCAAAACTATCATCATTTTAGTATGTCAGTGGCATATTGAAGTAATTTGTATATTTTTTAATATTAAGTCTCAAAAATCTGCTCTAAATTCTACATCCACAGTACATCTGCCACATTTCAGGTACTAAATGGCCCGAATGGCTGCCGTATCAGACAGCATGCTCATAGATACAGAGTCATGAATGGCAGGCATGAGGAGCACAGCCTTGTTTCTTCCTTTACTATGTCATTCTCCATGGCTATCTACAGGTGATATGCTAAGTGGTTACATATAGATCACTAAAGGCAAGAGCTAGATGGAATTTCAAACATTCATATTAAAGTCTGCCCTGAAAACATGTTGGTTAAAATATGTAAAATATCAAACCATTAGTAGTCTTTAGTAGTAGTCAGCTCTCAGAGGTGAGGGCTTCTATACATTTAAAACAGTTGACACATTTATTTATTTATTTATTTGTTTGTTTGTTTGTTTGTTTGTTTTTTTTTTTTTTGAGACAGGATTTCTCTGTGTTGTCTTGGCTATCCTGGAACTCACTTTGTAGACCAGGCTGGCATCGAACTCAGAAATTCACCTCCCTCTGCCTCCCAAGTGCTGGGATTAAAGGTGTGCGCCACCACCGCCCAGTTCGCTTTGACACTTTTAGATGGTAAGTTTTAGTCATGTTATTTATGATAGTTTGCTTCTTAAGATGACTTTTGAGTAATGTCACAGTAACATAACAGTGACATCACCAAGTGTTTGAAAGACGAGATGCTCTATGCCAAACACACATTATACCAAATGTCCTTTGATTCCCTTCATCCTTGTAAGTAAGGCAGGGAGTGGTGTCTTAACGTACATTTCATAATAGGGAACCTGAGAACAAAAAGGGTAAGTGATGTTTCCATGGGTCACATAGGAGGATTGGAACTCCAGGCAGTCTAATACCAGAAATGCCTTAAATTCTGCCGTTGCATCCAGGTGATTAGTGTGCCCACTTCATCTTTAAGTTATATGTGGGAGCCTAAGTATTTACTTGTAAAACATGCGATTGTTGGCCCATACACTCTACTTTCACTGTAAAGTAGAAAGTTTACTGTAAATTAACTCTGTATAACTGCATCTTCTTTATCGTTAGTTTCAGTATCAATTCCAAGAGTTGCTAAGAGTCTTGACTTTTGATTGTTGTTCTATTTAAATTTAACTATAACACATTAATCTTTCTGCCTAATCCTTAGAGAATAAATAGCTAATATAGATATGTGGTAAATTTCTATTGCTAGAGTTTACAACTTGATTGTACAGATAGACGTATTATAGCATTTTTGTTAGTAATCATGAAAATCACGTTTATTGAATGTAGCCAGCCACCCTTGTGTTAATATGTTTTACTCACTTAATCATGAGAGCAATTTAAAATTAATTTTATCTTCATCAGTAGTTCAGTGTCAATAGAAGTATGCTATAGATGGAAATGATTAGATTCTTAAAATTTACTGTATGATTTTCTGGTATCTCTCCTTCCTTCCTTCCTTCCTTTCTTCCTTCCTTCCTTCCTCCCTTCCTTTCTTTCTTTTTTATTTATTCTTTAATCTTTTTTTACAGCCCAGTCATCTCCCTCCTCTTGGTCCATCCTCTGATTGTTCCCTCACCCTATTGTTCTTCGCCTATCTCCAAGAGGATGTCCCCACCTCCAGTCCCATCCCACCAGACCTCCCCATTCCCTGGGGCCTCAAGTTTCTCAAGGGTTAGATGCCTCTTCTCTCACTGAGGCCAGACCAGGCAGTCCTCTGCTGTATAGGTGTCAGGGCCTCATATGCCGCCTGGTTGGTGGCTCAGTGTCTGAGAGATCTCGGGGGTCCAGGTTAGTTGAGACTGCTGGTATTCCTATGGGGTTGCCCTCCTCCTCAGCTTCTTTGAGCTTTTCCCTAATTCAACCACAGGGATCCCCAGCTCTGTACAAGGGTCGGGTGTAAGTATCTGACTCTTTCAGCCGCTTGTTGGGCCTCTTGGAGGGCAGCCATGCTAGGCTCTTATCTAAGCACACCATAGAAATCAGTAATAGTGTCGGGCCTGGGGTCCTCCCCTTGAGATGGATCCCAATTTGGATCGATTATTGAACCTCCTTTCCCTCAATCTCCTCTCCATTTTTGTACCTGCAGTTCTTTTAGACAGGAACAATTCTGGGTCAGAAGTTTTGACTGTGGGATGGCAACCTCATCCCTCCACATGATGCCCTGTCTTTCTACTGGAGATGGGCTCCACAAGTTCCTTTTCCCACTGTTGGGCATTTCATCTAAGGTCCCTCCCTTTGAATCCTGAGTGTCTCTTACTCTCACCTCCCAGGTCTCTGGTATATTCTGGAGGGTTCCCCCACCTCCTACCTCCCGAGGTTGCCTGTTTCCATTGTTTCTGCTGGCCCTCAGGGCTTCACTTCTGTCCCCCCCCCCCCAATACCTGATCATGTTCCCCTTTTTCCCCTCTCTGTCCCCTCTCCCACCCAGGTCACCCTCTTCCCCCTCATGGTTGCTTTCTGGCTTTCCCTTTGTAGCCTAGCTGGCCTTGAACTCTTTTGCCTCATCCTCCGAGGTACAGAGGTTACAGATGTGTGCCATCACTCCTAGTGGGCTGTTTATTTTCAGAATAACATTAACAGTAAAAGAGTAGGTAAGTGGTGAGAAAAATTTGCCCTAAAATTTGGAGCTTGTAGAAATAGAGATCTGTAATTTAAGGGCATGAAATTAAGAAGAACAATGGAAGTTAAAGTTGTCTTTCAGCATTTGGAACAAGGCTAGGACCCAAGGACAAAGAAGGGTGGGAAAGAATATTCTTACTGTTATCCTTTAAAGAAAACAGAATGGGTAGGAGTTTTCTCACAGAGTTGACTGAAAAAAATGAATTAACTTTCTGTCTTGATGCTTTTGAACAAAGACCATGTCAGTGCCTAGATATTCTAGATTAAGTGTTGACATTGGCAAATTTGGATATGTAAGGAATAGGCAATAACTAAGAGTTGTTCACTTGTGAAAAAACCTTAAGTTGTGACTTTGTAGTAAATTGTGTTAAAAATCCCAATTCCTTTTATAATTATGGACTTGCTTTATAAAAGGTGGAGACTGTGATTTAATAATAGAACGTCAGAGTTCAAAAATGGCCCTAGAAACAAACCTAAAGTTTAACCTCATTTTGCAAGTGAGGAAACCAAGAAAGTTATCTTTCTGACTGTCTTTTTTAAACAGTTTCCAATATGTACATGAGACACACTGAAACACCTTTAGAAAATTTAAAAGTTCTTTTTGGTCTTTGCTTGTGCTAACAGAATGGCCCAAAGGTCATTTTGTTTGTTCTAATTAGGACACACTTGAGTTCTTTTGATTATCTTATCTGAAGTGATTTTCCTAAGGGAATGTCTCCTCAAGTTTATTTACTGCCCATGCTTCACTGAAACCTGCATCCTTGCAGTAAAGGCAGAGGCTAGAGAGGACCAAGTGCCTTTGAGAGTTTGTTTGTTCAGCCAGGAGGTATTTTTTTTTTTTTTTTTTTTTTTGGAATAATCTGTTTTTATTTACCCTTTTCCTTTTTTTCTTTTTAAAGACATTTTATTATTTTTCTTTGAGAATTTCTTATATGAGTACTATATTTACATCATTTCTTCTCTACTGTCCCCGCTACTTAAACCTCTTTTCCTAAATTCTCCAGTCCCCCCATTCGTTTCCAAATTCATGACCTTTTCTTCTTTAATTTTTATAGTTATACATCCCATCACATACACCTACCTTGGAGCGTTTGTCTTCTGCATACCACATGCTTTTTCAAAACTGTAGTGTGAGTAGTTTTACTTGGAGGGGAGAAACTATTAAATAACTTCGAGCAGTAATAGTTCTAGATATCTGGTCTTTTTTTCTTTGACTTTACTCATTATTTTTCATCAATAGTAATAATTTAAAATCATTCCCTGGCAATTTTAGCAAACTGTAGTATAATCTGCCTCCACTTGAGCTATACTTTCTTTTCATGCTGCAAATGGTTGACATTGCTTGCAGGTTGAAGTTTAATCCTTATCATTATTTAAGTATGTTCACAACAAATGCAAGTTGCTTAAAAATAGCACATCAAATACTGGCTTGAAAAGCATGACTTCATGAGTAGATCTGTTAGATCTAATTTTGAATCTTGCATTTTACTGATGGCCAGGATTTTGGGTAAATATATTCTATTATTTTCTTCTATTTTTTTCCATCATTTCCTCCTTCTCTTCCTCCCTCCCCTTTTTCATTTTTTTTTATAGAATTTCATACTGTCGTGCAAACTGGCTCTCACTCTGTTGCCTAGGTCTGTTTTTAGGGTCCCAAGTATTGGGATTTCAGGTGTGAACTGAATATAACTGGCTATATTCATTTCTCTGAACCTCAGCGTCTTCATTAATAAAGCTACCTGCTTAATGGGCTTTGGAGGATTAAATGGCTTAAAAGGAGATTTGAAATGTTTGGCATATTTTAAATATTTAATGAAATATACTATGATAATCTAGTCAAGATTTTTAAGAATGAATACAAGTGATAAGCGGAGAGTATGATTTAGAACTTTATTTTGAGATAATTTTATGATTTATGTTTAGAGGTCTTATAAAATGCCTCATTTTGTTTGAACGTCTTGATATTGAAACAATGCTCAAAATAACACTTGTATCATCATACTGGTTGTTTTACATGTGTGTGAAGTCTTTAAATTTAGTTATTAGCTGTTATTTATTTATTTATTTATTTTTAGTATCATAACTTGGTGTATTCTAAAGGTCTCCTCCCTTCATAAGTGTAAGTTTTGAACCAGTCCAGGCTTAGTCCTGCTCTAATGTCTCAGCTGAGCTGTATGTAGCTGGAGGACACCCAAGGACCTGGTGTGCTACGAGGTCACCCTAAAAACTGAGTGTGTGTGTGTGTGTGTGTGTGTGTGTGTGTTAGTGTGTATACTCTGTTACTGAAGATCTTTGTCTTCCCAGAGAGCAAACATAGCCCTTTAAGTAAGTTGTAGGTGAATTCTGTAATGTTTTGTTTGCTTCTTGTTACCAGTTAATACAATGTAACTTAAAGTTCAGTAGTGTAGCTGTTGCAGTGTCTGGTCAACAGCATTGTAAGTTTGACTTGCTAATCTCTATGTGAGTCCAGGAAGAGACCTATGCAAAATTGAACTGTGCCTATGCAAACCTCAGGCCTAGTGGCTGCTTGGTCCTGCCAGGCTCTGTTTGTCTGCTTACGCTGCCTCAGTTCTGCAGCTCATTTTCCTAGGGCTTAGGTTTCAGTGGACTGATCTGATGACTACATCTGAGTTAGCGGGAGAGAGAGGATTATGTGGACATTTAAACTGTCTTTGGTGGCACTATTTTATGTTCCCATCCATTACTTGAAAGCACTTTAGCAAGTACTGGAGATCACTGTGTTACCGTGCTAATGCCATAGTTCAGCCTTCGTAGTTGATCCATTTGTGAGTGTGATTATCATGGGGCTTGTAGATTACAGATAAGGTAGATGCTTGGAGCTACTATGTTTCACAAGCAGGTATGACCTTTTCTTAGGCTGTGTAATGAATTTTTAAAATTCTATTTTAAAGTGAAAAAAATTAGATTGGGTCAATAGAAGTGGATGCTTTTAATCCTAGCATTCAGGAAATGGAGGCAAGTAGATCTCTATGAGTTTGAGGCCTGTTTTTTTTTTTAATTAGATATTTTCTTTATTTACATTTCAAATGATGTCTCCTCTCCTGGTTACCCCTCCGAAAACAAAAACTCCGGAAAAAAAAATTTCCCCATGTCCTTAAGTCTATTAGCAAATGTTTTTAAATGAATAATATTTTATCTTAAGGCTCATCCATAACTTATTTAGTAAATTCACTATTGTTGGATGTCTAAGATATGTCCCGTGTTTCACTTTTAGGTAACATCATGGTGTCTGATGACTATTAGGCATTTGCATCTACATCTACATGAAATTTCCCAGCACCTCTGATTGTTGTCCTAGTGTATTTTCCTAAAGTGGGGTGAGAATCAAAGGTCGGACTGTGTATTAACAGCAGGTCCCCACTCCCTATTGTAAAGGTGGTATCCGATTGCATTCCAGCACGGTGCAGAGTCAGAGGGAGAGAAGCTCGGATAGGTTTATCATTCTGTTTTGCTGTTTGTTTACAGACAGAGCCTCACTATGTCAGCCAGGCCCGGCTTGGTTTTACCTTAAATCCTCTGAGTGCTTCTGTGACCACGCCTGGCTTGACTTGGAAGTTTTTAAATGATGCTTAAAAGGCCTGCCTGGCTTTGGTATGGCCACTAAAAGTCTAGATCTTCGCAGAGAGGTCGAAGACTCATAGGTGTGATAGGTTCTTGGGAAGTATGTAATCCTATTGTATGTTCTCCAAATGAGAAAACAGAACTATAAAACTTAATTGCTTTACTCAGATAGTAATTAGGTGAATCAGGATTAGAGAGACTTGACTGCTTGTCCTATGTTTTCTGCATTCTGATCCTCACTTACAAAGTAATTTGCCAGCCCTGAATCAAAAGTGACAAAGCCTGTGACCTAACACCTCCCCTGTCACCCCCTCCTCCATCCCATCATTTGTCAAAATGTGTTCACTGCTTGGTGTAACAGTGCCATACTGGTCATCTGGCCTGTCAGCACCCCTGTTCCAGGGTTTCCAGGTCAGTCCTTCAGATGAATTCTGATTGAGTCTGGTTTGAGTTATGGATTGGTGAATTATGGATAGAGTACCTTGACTGAGTCTGTGTTCTCACATTGATGGCCCTGGACTAGTATGCTCAGAAGTTGGCAGTTTAAGTCAGATCACATAGAGTGAGAATGAGGGAGAGATGATTTCAAGAAGAGGCCAGAGGAAAGATGCTTGGCAGGCAGAAACAACAGATGTCTGCGGCAGATGAGATAGGGCTGGCCAGAAGAAGCATATGCCTTTGTGACAAAAGGCACGAGGAGGGAAGGGTTTAGTGTATGAACAGCTGAAGGAAGACTTGGCCTGAGCCGGAAACGTGGAGAGTAAAAATGGAGGCTAGTAAATAAGGTTAGATCACGCACTTAGGTGTTTAGATTTTGTACTGGCTGGTTTTGTGTCAGCTTGACACAGGCTGGAGTTATCACAGAGAAGGGAGCTTCAGTTGGGGAAGTGCCTCCATGAGATCTAACTGGGGCATTTTCTTAATTAGTGATCAAGGGGGTAGGGCCCCTTGTGGGTGGTGCTATCCCTGGGCTTGGAAGTCTTGGGTTCTATAAGAGAGCAGGCTGAGCAAGCCAGGGGAAACAAGCCAGCAAGGAACATCCCTCCATGGCCTCTGCATCAGCTCCTGCTTCCTGACCTGCTTGAGTTCCAGTCCTGACTTTCTCTGGTGATCAACAGCCATGTGGAAGTAAGCTGAATAAACCCTTTCCTCCCCAACTTGCTTCATGGTCATGATGTTTGTACAAAAATATAAACCCTGACTAAGACAGATTTGTACCCAGTGGAAATGGGTAGTTATGGGGTGGGGGGATTTAAGCAGTTTAGCTTTTTTTTTTTTTTTTTTTTTTTTGGTTTTTCAAGACAGGGTTTCTCTGTATATAGCCCTGGCTGTCCTGGAACTCACTCTGTAGACCAGACTGGCCTCGAACTCAGAAATCCGCCTGCCTCTGCCTCCCAAGTGCTGAGATTAAAGGCGTGCGCCACCACGGCAGCAGTTTAGCTTTTTAGCCCTGTGGAGAATGGATTGGGGAAGGCAGGGAAGGAAGCAGGGAGATCTGTTAGGGGTGTGTAGTTGAGAGATGGTTTGAACTCTCAGGGTCGTAGTAGTTGATACAGCCAAGTAGAAAGACAGATAAAATACTGATGTAGATGAACAGAACTTGATGGTCTGATGTGACGTTAGGAGCAAAATGACATAGATGCTTGACTTGATTCACAGACCTCATGGAGGAGCTGCCGCTTACTGAGGCTTAGCCCTTTTGTTAGTTGCTTTTGTGTTGCTATGACCAAAACACTTGGTAGAAACAACTTAGGAGCAAATGGTTCGTTTTGGTTCAGTGTTAGAGGATCCTAAGCCATCAAGGCAGAGCAGAGAAAGGAGCACAGCTGTGCTTAGAGCACCTAGAGCATGCAGTGGAGTCGGGTTCACGTGGTGGTAAAACAGGAGGCCTGGAGAGTACTGGGCGTCGGAGATGAGTTTAACAATCAGAGGCCTGCCCCTGACCATCCACTTTGACCAGGTGGGTCTTGCCTCCTAAAGGCTCCACAGTGAGACAAAACATAGCCACACGCTTTCTTGTTGGGTATGGTTTTGTGGTACTAAGTTCCTTATGCCTAGATTATAAGATCAGAATAAATATTAGCCATGTTAGTATTCAGCAGTGATTCTAACAGAGTGCTCATTAGTGTATACAGTGGGCATATGATCTGCTTCATCATAAGTTAGGTTGATCCTGAGGCTCACAGTCTTGAGGGGAAGCATGAAGGATCAAAAGACCTCTTTGTTAATATGTTTAGTAGGATGATTTTTTTTTTTTAAATCAGATGGATTCGACAGAGGCAGACCAAAAAAGATTGCTTCAAAGAAGCCATACCACAGTTATCTGAGGTTCTCTTGTATAAGTCTCTGTTTTTGTGATACTCTTGTGGTATTCTTGGTCCTAGTTTGTTCTCAGGTTGAAAGTCCCACCCCTGTGAAAATGGCAAGCTCCTTTCTAACAAGCTCTCACTTTCTGGGTATACAAACATACTTTTGGGTATCTTTATGATTTAAAAATAAGGATTAAAACAATTTTAGAAATAAAAGTTTTTACCTATGTCTCTGAAGGAATATTAGTACACTTATTTCTGTTTTTTAGGTTTCTACAAAAACTGTTACAAAACTTTGCCATCTTTTCAACTCCGTCTCCCCCAAAATCAATACTTGTTTTGACACGTATTTTTTCTGGAAAACTAGCTTAAGTTGCACATTTGGAAGTAGATCTTTGAAGAGACTTGGCATGGGGGAAGGGCGAACAGTTTTGAGTTGGGTAATTAGCCACAACCATGTGGAACAGAAGCTATGATTAGTCTAATTAGGTAAGCCATTTTATAAGTGGTATGGTGGACCCCTGGGTAATGGCCTAGAAAGACCTCCTTTTCTAGTTTATTTGATTGATGAAAAGTCGTTTTCACATGCAGGGATTTATTTTTTGAAGTAGAGATTTATTTACAAATGATATAGTGGTATACTTTGCAATGGGTAGACCTGGATAGTACAAATTGGACCTCTAGGTTTAAAAACAAAAGGAAGACACAAAATTGAGTGGGCATATATATATATATATATATATATATATATATATATATATATATTTGTTGAAAGAATGAGTCAGTGTTTAGACTCTTGTTTTGTATTTTGTGTGTACACTCATATTTAACTCATATAACCACTGTTCATTCTGTAAGACAATTTTGTTAAAAGAACAAATTTCTATATGTTTAATTAATCTTGTTTATTTCCTGCTATTTTTAAACTTTTGAATAATATTTTTATAAATTTTTTGAGAATTTCATACAATGTATTTGATCTTATTTACTCTCCTCTCCCAGATTCATGCCTACCCTTCAACACACTCACTCAACTTTGTGTCCTTTTTGTTTTTTTAAATCTGGAGGGTCCAATTTATGCTGTCTAGATCTATCCATTGCAAAGTACATATCAAAAAAACAGCAACAACAACAACAAAAAAACAAAAACAAAAACAAAAAAAACCCAAAACTCAAACCCAAACCCAAACCCAAACCAAACACACCAAACCAACCAAACAAACCCCCCACCCCCAAAGGAACCTTTAGAAAAAACCCAAATGAGGGTAGGATGAACAAAGGCATAATGAGGAAGGAGCTACGGAAGAAAACGAGTTCAATTCTGAACCCTACACTATGTTGGCCACCATATTGTGCTGCCACAAATATACCATGCCAAAATATATGCCACAAATAACTGCACATTACACCTGCACGGACTCAAGCCAGAGAAGGACCCCATCTTGGAGGGGAAAGGTGACACAAAGTCCCATCCGAGAACCTATTGGCAAATGATAGCAGCTGGGAGGAGAGCCCATTTTTTCTTTAAGGGCTTTGAAATTTTTTCTAAGTTTTAAGCTAAGCCTTTTGAAGGATTTGCTTCCAAAGGATGGTAAATAAGACCAGAAGTGCTATAGAGTTTTAAAAAGAAAATGCTTTGCTAAATGGTACTCTGGTGCTAAGTGTAATTTACAGTGTATTTTTGTGCACATTTGGGACACACTTAAGTCACTGTAAGCTGTACTAGAGCTAGTACAAACATCACAGCATACTTGTGGGTGCATTATTATGGTGGACACAATAGCGTGGGGTTGAGAAGTGAGCTGATTTCCTCCCTCCTTTCCTTCCTCACTCAATGGCCTTGTTCAGCCTATCACATTTGAGTTTCCTCTTAAGGTTACTTCTTTTTTTTTTTTTTCCTTTCTTTTGACACTTACTTTGCAAATGGCTAGATTAGGTTGGCTGGCCCTAGTTCTTTATGGCAATATGTGAAGTACCCACCTCATCAAAAACAGTGTCAGTCAACACAGCTGCCAATTAAAAATTAGGCAAATGAAATGTAGCAAATGTAAAAATGCTTGTGAGACTCATTTGGCAGGCATTGAACATCTTGTCCCAGTGTGGCCATGCTTACCCCAGGGGGCTGGATAAGAATGTGTAGTGAGGCAGAGAATCAGGTAGACCTTTTTGGAGTTTCTGATTGCTGTATTAATAGTTTCTAATAGAAAATACCAGTATCAGCCTTGTAAGATTATTAGGGGATTAAACGAAATAGTTATTGTAAATATAGTGTTATTCAATAAGGTACTCAATATTTCACAGTAGAAATGAAATAAAAATAGACAGAAACAAATTACTAAGCAACCAACTGTGGAGTTCCTTTAGGGGGGCCTTTGGAAACTTTATAATTTATAATTGAAGCTCTAATTGCAGTAATTTTTACCCAACTGTTACTGCAGTTTTTCTAAGACCTCTCATTGTTAACCTAATTTCATTTACTCTTCTGTGTGAAACTATCATATCTGTTTCTTTTCAAAACAAACCTCTTGGATTCATATCAGCCCACCACAGTTAACCCAAATAAAGTAATTTATTATATCATTATGCTGGGAGTATTTTAGGTCCATTACTATGCTACCATATATTTTATTGTTTAGAGGTGTTAAAAAATGCCTGCTCTTCGTTTGCATATATTTACTCTGAGATGGGGTCATGTTTTGTTGTTTACTTAGCCTTGAATTCCTAGGTTCAAGCTGTCTCTCTGCCCTAGACTACTAAAAAGCTGGGAATAGAGGAGTGAGCCAAAGTGCTGGGCTGAATCTGTTTTTAAATAGAACATTTGGTGGTAAAATGAGTCAGGCTATTGATAACAAAACTTAATAATCTACTTTTTAACAGTGATCCTAATTTATAATTGTAAAGTATTTGTTCAAATCATACTAGTTAATAGTTGACTGACTCTAGTAAAATGAAATACATAGTTTTAATACTTTAATATTTGGGGAGGAAAAAACTCTCACACTTATTTTTGACTGTTTTATGGAATAATAAAATATTTTATTAAGGTGGTACCTCAGATAACATGGAAACGTTATTACTTCATTTAAAAAACTGAAAATTGTTTCATCGTATGATCAAATGCTTCTCTTAGATATTTTTCTTGTTTTTTTTTTTTTAATCGGTTGGTTCAATGGATTAAACATTACTACTGTGGTTGGTTTTTTTCTTCTTTCTTTTTTTTTTGGCAACTTGACACTAACCTTGGCATATTTGGGAAGAGGGACTCTTAATCTCGAAAATCTCCAAAGATTGACATGTAGGCAAGTCTGTGACGGTATCGCCTTGATTGATGACTGGTGTGTGAAAGCATGATCCATTCAATTCCAGAGTGAATGCTTCATTTGTATAAAGCTGTAATAAAAAGTTAACAGCACAGCACTAAAACTATTTTTTTATCGTGGAAGTATGAGAATAACTATATCAAAGCTGCATCATCTATGTGTGTGTGTGTGTGTGTGTGTGTGTGTGTGTGTATAGGTAAGAAACTATTAATGTTATTGATCCAGATGGCAAACATCCCCATGTTAAAGAGAAATTTGCTTGCCTAAGCTAAAACTCACCCGATTTTATGTAAGAGCCACTCATTATGAGTAAAGAGTTCTGTAGAATTGAAAGTTATAGGTAAGATACAAGATGCTCTGTTTTCAATTATACTCTACGAAAGTTAAAAGACGAGCATAGGTTCTGGTTGGATTTATTTCTTGGCAATCGATATTTGGGAAGCATTAAGTGAGAAATTACAGATGGCTCTGTGCTTCCTTCCTACAATGGCCTAGTGGTTCTTATGTTCAGTAATTTCATTTAGACTTTGTAGAAGTACAGAGTTTTGCGGCAGGGGAAGAAGTTAAGAGTCTTCTTTTTACCCACTTGTCTTGCAGATGAGAACAGGACCTGAGGTTAGGCGGGGACTGTGGTGAGGTGGCCCACCTCGGTCCAGACAGAAGGCTTGCCTTCTTAGAGAAAGCATTGCTTGTTGCTGCCCTGTCCTCCTGTGCTGAGATCTCGTGTTCCTTTGTACAGTGATAATAGTGGGGAGAGGAAAATGAGGGAGAGGAAGAAAAAGGAAAGACAGACAGTAAGAGAAAAAGTAGGCTGATCACGTCAAAAGTTGGCCTCTAGAAAATGGTCACAGTAAAGTAGTGATTGAACAGTTTCTGGTGCATCAATGAGACCTGGCCATGCTGGAGATACAGGGCATCCTTTCTTTGCTGCTCCCTGCTCCTTTAGAGTCAACCCATCTTGTGTTTGTGATGTCTGGGTTTGTTGATTCTATTGTATTCTAATCAGTATGTGTAGCTGCCCCAAGTCATGCCAGGGAGAGAGGAGGCAAGCTAAAACAATATGTGTGGTTGGCTGTCAAGTTTCATAGTTTTCAAATCTTAGCTATCGCTAACCTCCCCTTTTCCTTCCTACTTCTGTATCACGTCAAACCTAGATCCCTTTTCTTATTCAGCACTGGGCATTTTAAGAGAGGTGACACTAGAAACTCAGTGTCACAGAGCAGATCGAATGTGTTAGTTCCTCCTTGCCAGTTCACTCAGTCTCTTATTGATTTGTTGCTGTGAAACTTGGTGAAACCCAGCAGCGTGTGCACATGGTTGCTGTAGCAACCTTGCTCACAGTGCCCTCTGGACTTGTAGCAAGCTTCAGCCACAGCCCTGTTCTCAGTTTTTGCTCCTAGAGCACTTACTAGGTCTGCTTTCTGACTTTAAATCCTTGTACACTTTTCCTGGGTAGGTAGGACCTGACCCAAAGGGAATGGCAGGCTTCGCTACTGATTAGCTTTTGGTATTGCAATCGGCAGTGTCAAGAAATCTAACTTCTCTTAGCCAGGTTTGCCTAGTCTTACTCTGAAGCCTATCTCTGGGGTTTCCATTGGAAGCCTCTTTTTTTTTTTTTTTTTTTTTTTTTTTTTTTTTTTTTTATGGTTTCTATGGTTGGAAGTAAATTCACAGCTAAAGTTTTATTAGATAAGCAGTACATAGTCTAGAAAAATCAGAAAACAAGGATAAGGGAAAGAAAACAATATAAAGTATCTATAATCTATCTGCCAGAGAAATCACTGATAGCATTTTGTACATATTTGCACTTTTTACATGTTTATTCACATAGTATTAAATAACTTAAATAAAAATATGAGTCCATACTGTTTGTAGTCCAAACACTTTGAATTAGTGTTTCTCACTTGATGTATTACATGCATATGTCTTATATATATGTATGTATATATATACATACATGTATATATACATACATGTATATATACAAATATGATTATTATATATCATATGAAATAGAATTTTGTATTTTGAAAAGATAAATCTCTGTCTTTCAGTCCTTTCAGATAAAGCTAAGTATAAATTTAAAAAATGCCTATTGTCTTTCTACTCAGGTTGCCACAATGATTAGCAATAAAATATACACTGATTGCATAGTGCATACTAAAGGCTCTTATGTATCAGCTTCTTCCAGAGAAACCAATACAAGTAGGTGCTAGCATTAATGCTGTTTTATTGGGGCTAAGTGTTTAAATATATCCCAGAACACAGCTAGTAATACCTGAACCCAGACTAGGATTCAGATAGCTCGTCTCATAAGACCATTTGTTTTTAAGATACATATCATACTCTTCAGGCGTTAGCATACACACGCATACACACACACACACACACACACACACAACCACCAGTCAACCTCAATGGATGGCGGTTTTAGAATATATTATCTAATAGTCTCCTCATCTCTGATAAAACAAAAGGGATCATATACAGTCTTCTCTATCTTTAAAAAATAAATTTAGCTAAATACCTAGCACTTCTAGCACACATACACATAATATAGTATAAACTTAAGAGATCTTTATCAATCTGCCTAGATTGTGCTACCTCACAATAATAACTATATAGATATTCATTATATGCTTTGATTTAATTTTCATTAAAATTCCAGTTCATTATTGATGGATACTTTCATTGTGTACAGATATTTTCAGTGATAAACACCAATTTTCCTTTTTTTTTCTTTTTCTTTTTCGAGACAAGGTTTCTCTGTGTAGCCCTGGCTGTCCTGGAACTCACTCTGTAGACCCGGCTGGCCTCGAACTCAGAAATCCACCTGCCTCTGCCTCCCAAGTGCTGGGATTAAAGGCATGCGCCACCACTGCCTGGCACCACCAATAAATATTCTTGTACTACTACTTTGTATTGAATGATAAATTTAAGTACTGCATAATAAAATTAGTTATCTCTTTTACTGCTGGTGATGTGGACCTCACATTGCACTGGAAATTTATTTAGTCCTTAAAGGATCCTTATGAACCGCACAGTTATTTGTCTCTGTTACACCTGAATAAATAAGGCCTGGAGAGATTTATAGGTTCTCTTTCTATAACATTGTAAGTATATGACATCTGAGATTTGATGACAACCATCCTGGAAGTAGGGTCTTGACTACTCATACGTACGTGTCAAACATCAAGAGATCAGGTAGCTATTGCCCCAGTACTGAGGACTGAAGCAGTACTGATATTAGTAAACATTTCTCATGGCTATATACACTTGCACTGTGAGACCATGAAGTTCTTCTTTTAAGCTAAACCTCAGTGGTGACAACCCTTAAGATGTTAAAAAGATGGTACACCCAGCATGCCATCAACATTGCCTGGTGAGTATGGTTGCACAACATGTGTTTACTGGTCATTTGTGTTACTTTTCCTTTCAATTCCTTTTAGCTCATTTTCTGTGGTACAACACCTACAGACTAGGTAATCTGTAAACAGTAGAAGTTTATTTGGCACCTGGCTCTGGAGGCTGGCAAGCCAGTGTATGGCACAGGCCTTCATGCTGAGTCATGACATGGAAGTAGGCAGATAAGCACGCATAAGACAGTATATCTTACTGAGCTCTCCCTTTTACTTAGTGACCCTCGCTATAACTACACTAATCCACACATAGCTCTTAGGACCTAACCACCAATTAAAGGCCTGTTGTAAAAGTTCTGGGCTTTTCTACACCCACCCTAGCTCTGAGATAATGACATGGAGACCTGGTGTATTTATTTAAAAGCTTCTTGCATGATATAGGTGGGCAGGGTTCTCATTTAGTTTAGCTCTACCATGCTGGCCTGGCCTACTTCCCGTCAGCTTCCCAGCCACGTGGCCCTCCCTGCCATCTTAGTCTCTCTCTGGTTGGTCCAGCTCCATCTGTGTCCTCCTCGGCTCTCTCATGACGACCTCTCAGATAAAATTGCCTCTCTCTTCCTTCCACCCAGGATCCCCTCACTGGGATTAGAGGTCCAGCCCTATTCTCTCCTGCTGAGCTATTGGCTGGTAAGCACTCAGAAATGACATTAAATAGGTTTTGTACAACATTGAAGTAGGAGATGCTTAGTAATGCCCGTGTCCAGACTGCAACCAGATCTCTGGGCCCAGTACTCAGCATCTGCATGCACAGTGCATGGAACTGTCCCCCAACAGCCTTTCTTCTTAGTATTGCCACACAGCAGTAGAATTTCAGCATGAGTTTTGGAGGAGAAAAATTCAAACCACAGCTATACCTTTTCATTTTTTTCTATTGGAGAATTGTTTTAAAAATGATTTTAAAATAGATTTACTTATGTTTGTGTGTGTGTGTGTGTATGTGTATGTGTGTGTATGGGTGAGGCCCTGCATGCATGTATGTATGTATGTGTATCATATGTGTGCCCATGTCCACAGAGACTATAAGAAGGTGTGTGATTCTTTGGAGCTATAGTGACATGTGGTTGTGAACTGCCTTGTGTGAGTCCAGGGAACTGAACCTGGGTACATTGTAAGAGCAGCAAGTAGGTGCTCTTAACCGTTGAACCGTTTCTCCAGCTTTTTAAAATGATTTTCATGGACAGTTTAAAGAAAAAATTTCATATAGATTACAAATACTTTTCCACTATAAGCTTTTTCATGATTATAGATTTTCCATTACATAATAGTGACACTTTTACTTTCACCTTTTCATTATGATATTCAATAATACCACTTAATGTTTTCTTAGGAAAATTCTTAGACATATAAATGGTGTTGTGATCATAAAAAGAGAAAGAGCTATAAGAATATGTTCTGGTAGGGTGTGGGGGTAGAGGGTGCCTGTGCGGGCCGATGCTGAGGCACCTATTCCCCCTGAGAGACCACACACACACCGGTATAGTATAGAATAGTTTATTTAGGGCATGAGGAGGGGAGTTAAGAGGGTGGCAGAGGCAGAGAGAGGCAGAGAGAAGGAGAGAGTAGAGATGTAGAGGCCGCCATGGCCACATGGAGAGAAAGGGGGAAGGGAATGGGAGAGAGGGGGTGAAAGGGGGGAAGAGGCAAGAAAGAGGCAAGAGCGCAAGAGGGTAAGAGAGAGAGGAGGGGCCAAGCAGCCCCTTTTATAGTGGGCTAGGTCTACCTGGCTGTTGCCAGGTAACTGTGGGGCGTAGCATACCTGGCTGTTGCCAGGTATCTGTGAGGGTGGAGTTTAGACAGAATACCAACAAATGGTAGACAGAAGTAAATATGCCTTTTATTCTTGTATTTAGTGGATTATACGAAACTTGATCTACAGAGTATGATTGAATACCCATTTCTCAATAATTCATGATGTTATTTATTATTTAGAAACTCTTGACCCATGTATATTTCTTTTAGTATGTGTTAAGATTTAAATATTTTTGGCATACTTATTTGTAGTTAATATTTCTTTTGTTTTGAATTTGCCGTTTGTGCTTTAAGGAGGATTTTGACCTTACATACAATTTACAAATTTCTTTATACATTAATCTAGTAACAGAATAAGCACATACTAGCTTCCTGTCACTATTAATATCAGATTAAAAGCTGCTAGAAGTATTTATGGGAAGGAATGAATGTTTATTAGCGTACTTGATGAGTCAGTCTTAATGCTTCTTATCTGGTTCAATCTTTGCTGCAGCCTTAGAGATAATAGACAAAAGGCTATAGTAGACCATTCAACCTGCTAGTAGTTGTACATATCAGTCAAAGCCTATAATCTTTCTGACTGGCCTTGTACCATACCCTTTTCCCCTTCTACCACAGTTTTCTACTCCGCAGTCATTCCTTGTTTAAGAAAACTCATTCACATTTGCTGCTAAGTTAGGTTGAAATGGAAGCTGTATTTTGGCAAAAAGAATGAACATTTCAGGAAATGGCTACCTAGATGTAGTGTAATGTGATGTGTGGAGTGCTTGAGACATTTGCTGCTCTTATATTTTGAATTTTTACTTATTCCAGTAGGTATCTTGATGGGTGAACGTACTGGCTGGTTGTGTCAACTTGATACAAGCTAGAATTATCAGAGAGGAAGGAGCCTCAGTTGAGGAAACACCTCCATGAGACCCAGCTGGAAGGCACTTTCTCAATTTGTGATTAGTAGGGGAAGATCCCACCCATCCCTGGGTGGTGGTCTTGAGTTCTATAAGAAAGCAGGCCGAGCAAGCCATGGGAAGCAAGACAGTAAGCAGCACACTCTGTGGCTTCTGCATCAGCTCCTGCCTCCAGGATCCTGCCCTGACTTCCTTCAATAATGAACAGTGGAAGTACAAGCCAAAGAAACCTTTTTCTCCCAAACTTGCTTTTTGGTCATGGTGTTTTGTCACAGCAATAGAAATCTTAACGAAGACAGCCAGTGACAGAGAAAATGGGTAGGGTATAGGCAAAGATCCTTTTCGCAATACAGTGACCACCTCCTCTTCCTCAGGCTTCCACCATGTGTTTCTTTTGAAAGCTTTGCTTGCTGCCTGTCACACACCCCAGGGAGAGACATTTCTGCTGGTCTTTCGCCTTCTCCTCACTGGTGCTTTCTCTTTATACCCTGGTGCTTGGGATGCCTCTCTCTAGTTGCCTGACACTATGGCAACAGGCCATGGTAACTGCTTCCTTGCAGTCAAGGGAGAAAAGCCTTCTAACTTTCCTTTCTCTGCAGCCTGTTGTTTTCAGTTAGCACTGCGATCCACCATTTCTTTCCTCCCAGTTACAAACAAGGAAGTTCTTGATCTGTACTAAAACCACGGGACCCACTGGGTTTCCTAACTCTCAAGCCTTCTGGACTGAGTTTAAACCAAACTGTCCCTTGACCACTGTTTCTCTGGTAGTATCCACTGCATCCTCCGTCCCCCTCCTCTGCTCTCTTTCTTCTTTTACTTGGCATGTTATATGTCTGACTGTATTTGGGGTCTGATTGTTTATTCTCTTTCTAGAATGTAGTGTCTAGATGGCCACAGTATTTGGTGATGGAAACCCTGATTTTGTTTCTTAGAACTTCCTCTCCTCTTGAAAGAAAGACATAGATTACATTTGGCGTTCTCTAGGAAGTTAACTCACTTCCAGGACATTTTTGAAGCCCATCAGATCCCAGGCCCTGGGCCAATCAAGAGCTCAGTATGAGTAGGTCATAGGTCACACAATAGAACCCAGGATTTCACGTTTGAAATCACCTGGCTGTGGCTTGAATCCTGGTGCCTTTATGTTTCTAGTCACCGTCACTTTGAAGAAGTCTTTAGGTACCTGTTTCTTCATTTATACTGCCTACTTCCTTGGCCTTTCATGCAGTTAACCCCGACAGCAAAGGCAAAGAATGGGCAGATAAGAAAAATAGATGATGGTGTTATGCGCTTGTTAGTGTTTTACTTTTCTGAAGTTTCCATTTGTAAGTGGGGTATTTTCTCAATTGTGTTGCAGGCTGTTAAATATAGCAGGAGCTGGGTTGAGTGGCTATGGAGTTTGACTGCCTAGGATCATGCCCCGTTGCTGAATATCAGTGTGATCCCGAGTAAGAGATGGCCTCTGTAGGAGGACAGTAGTAAATGCTCAGGCTGCTCCTTTCTACCCTAAAGTAAAGCTTTAGAGAGGTAATGGTTTTGGCACGCATTTTTTTCATAACCTGTAGTTGCTGAAAACTTGACAGTTGCTGTCTTCTGTGCCGCAGTGTCCACGCCTGCCTTATAGAACAATAGAGAAGTACCTTATAGAACAATAGAGAAGTAC
>JADRCD010215834.1:0-14619 GCA_019843815.1 Montemys delectorum | reverse complement strand
GTCTGAGAGCTTGGGGATATCTTATCTACGTGTGGGAGGGCTTGGGGTGCTGCCTCTACATGACTGATGGCCACAAACCTCTCTACAGGGGACTGTGAGGGGCTGTATCTACATGACAGGAGCCTTGGTGCTCAGGAACAGGCAGACTGCCTACAGCCCCTGCAGGGTCACCGGGTTTCTAACCTTAGCTCAACCACGAACCAGCCCACCTTTCACAATCTTTCCCAGTTTGTCCCAGCGCCCCACAGATTCCCACACACATATATTGAAGAGTGTGCCTTATTAATCCTTGAGGTATTTCTCATCTAATGAGGCTGATGGTCAAGGTTAGCCATCACAGGAAGTGTGCATTTTTAAAAATTACTTTGAACAGCTTATGATAGACTTTGAAGACTGAGAAACAGGATGACAGTATAGCGTGTAGTGCCTCACTGAGAAATCCATCCCATCTTAGAGGCATTTCCTTGAAAGTAGCCTACTGTATTCAGCAGTTTATCAGTTGTCTGTCAGTTGCTTCCTAACTGTAGGCTTGCATGCTGGTAGTTAGTACTGGGAAAAGCTATGCAGCCCACTTTCCATCTTATAAAGGGGGATTAAAATGATTGCTGCCCACTCCTCTCATTGGGTGCACAGATTAATGAGATCATGCTAGTAATGTTCCTTAAACTCAGTGAAAGGAATGGGTATGGGGAAACCCCAGGTGTTATATTACTAGGAGTTTTGGCTTTTAGTCTGCTATTAAGTTTCCATTTATTTTGTTCACATGTTGCTTTGGAAAATAAAGGAAAAAGCTATATTAAACTTGAGGCCCATCTTGTGGGAGTGATAATATTCATGTGTCAAAATGGAGGAGTGAGCCTATTGCTTCTCGTGTTTCAACTTCCATCCATTGCAAAAAATCACACAGGCTTGACTGGTAAAAGTGGACCCCTTTTCTATAGTTTATAGGGTCTTCTTGTGTCCAATCAGTACTTTAATTAATAAGCTGTAAGACTTAAGAGCAGTTTAAATCAAATAGTAAATTGTCATTTTGGTAACGCAGTGTGTGTGCATTCTCACCTGAGAATGTGATGCACACTGTCACATGCACTGAGGTGTTGGGATATAAGAGGAAAAGGCGTGCTGGCAGAGCTTGTGCTTCCTTTGTGAAGAGTCACCGCTGGTTCCTGAAGGACACTGCCCTCTCTCTATAGGCAGGGCTTTCATGATTCCATTTGGAGGTACTTCTTTTACACTTTTGCATAATGTGTGGATATGTTTTCAGGACTATAAACTATCTTGCATAACTGAATGTATTATTCAGCTTCATGCTAGTACTATAATCAAATACTGGAGGTAGACAACCTTGAGAAAAAGACTAGTGGAATCTGACAAGAAAGGGTCTCCCTGTGTCCAATCAGTTCTTAGAAAAAGTTATTGAGGAAACCAATTCATTTATTGTTTGTTAGTTTGCTTGGTCATTGCTCACATTCTTGAAAACATGACAATCTCTAGGTCATGGAAGAAAGTGATAAATCTGATGTTTGGTAAAGACGAAGGAGGAGTAAGTAGTGACAGCTCTCAGCATTTGATCAGTACCTCCTGTTGGTTAATGATACAAAGTCTTGTAAACATTATTAGTTCTGGAATAAGAGTCACTTTGATGTTCATGCTGGTATGACCTGCATGTACTTCAGACCCTGGAGTATCAACTGTGATCATGTGGAGACTTGTCTTAATGACAAACACAAGATCTTAGTGATAAGAAATGTAAGAATAGGTGTGTCTACTACTAACATTATAAGAGTAACTATTAAAAGGTGAACACATGATTAAAACCAAGATCTGTGGTCAGAGGTTTGATAATTGAAATTCTTAGAGCCAGAGCCCCAAATATCTTTATTCGAATGATAGAGGAAGGACAAAAACTAGCCATGTGACAAAGCTTCCAATTTACAATTCCGTATAAGGACACATACATACATACAGGACCCATAGCTCCACACGGCCTACTCCTGTAACATCTTGCCACTTCCCAACAGGGCGCAAGCCTGTAATACATAGGACTCCTGGGAGACATACAGCTTCTGAAGTGTAGCACTTGCTCTGCGTTTAAAAGTCATATGCCCAAATGTTCAGAAAGATATTTATGAATGACCTATGAATGAAGCTATTGTAATACATAACAGCAAAGTTTAAAATAATGTTGATATTCAGGATGGCAATTGGGCTGGGGAGGAGGAAATCAGATGGAAGGAAAATAATTCTGAACTTTTCTTTTTATTCCAGAGAAAGAGAATGCCTAATTATTAACATATTCTAAGCAATGAGTTGGGGAGTTAGGCACATTTAAAAATAGCAATTTAAAATGAATGAGCCTTTGTATGAACTGAGGTTTAATAAAGAATAAAGTAGTCATGAAAATTGTATTTTAGTAGACTATTTTAAACTTTGGATTTTAAACAACATTTGAGAATTGTGAAAGAAAAAGAAAAAGTCTGATCCCAAAGCAACACAAATGTTTAAAACTCTGGCTAAGGGGCTGTGCTCTGTGAGGCAGTCTTGGTTACCTTATTTATAAGGTTATGCTTTCTTTGAGTTTTATAATAAACAAGAGAGGTTATAAAATAGAAACCACTGACTTGGAATGATTTGAGAATCCATGTAGACACAGGAATCTTTGTGCCTCTCTGCAGAAAAGTAATTCAGAGCCTCTCAGGACATTTTAGGGGCTTTGGAGATCAAGGGAGGCCCTGCCTAGAAGTCAAGAATAGCCCAGGAGGTAGCTCAAAGGACATAATCGTTGCCTGTTCTGAGAACTCAGAAGAGGCAACCCAGTCTTTAAATTAAAAAACCAAAACCAAAACCAAAAAAACTAATGAGGGTTCTACATTATAAAAAAATTTTGTATGGAAAGTTAAGAATAATTGAGTAGGGGCTATTTTAATCAATCTATTTTGTCTATATATGTAGAAATATTTGTTGCCTGCTCAAGCTTGTCTTTCTTTCCTCCCTCTGAACTTGAGGAAGTTGTGCCTACAGGGAATCCCTTACATGGAAAGTGATTTACCTAAACCGCACACCGTGCACTGCCTGTCACAGAGTGGTAGCAAGCAGAAAGCGCAGTGTGGAGTATTCAACAGGAACAACACCTTTGTGGGCTAGGCCATGCTTTTCTCTTCCTTTGGCTTCTGATATATTTGTTTCAAAACTATATGCTGTGTATTTTCGACTAAAAGTTAGGGCTGGGGAGATAGTTCTGTGTTTGAAGTCCTTGCACCTACTAGTGTGAAGAATGGAGTTTAGATACCTAGAGTTTCCAGAACAGCTGGGCAGGTGTTGCAGCCACCTGGTACTGGGAAGTCCCGCTACTTGGGAGGCAGAGACAAGGGATCTCCAGGGCAAGCTGGCTTCCTCATTCTGTGAGAAACCCAGCCTTAGTAAGTAAAAGTAGAGAGGAATCAATGAAGAAAACCTAATATCAAGTTAGGGCTTCCACCTCCCTGCCCCCGCACATCTGCACACATATATGGATGTGCATATCCACATATGTATACCACACACATGCAAGGAGAAGCGACAGGTCTAAATGCCATTTTGAACTTAGGTAATACTAGTAATTCATTACTTATACTAGAAACTACTTGACCATTCCTTTCCTCCCTTTTCTAGTTTTTTTTTTTTTTTTAATCCCCTCTGAACTATGCTCTATATAATAGGAATTCTTGTGCAGGATAAGATGTATGTAAGGAACTAATCAGTGGTTTTAGTGTTTCAATGTTTTCTAATCAGTGGTACTAGTTTCTAAATGTTTTGATAGACTCTCCTTTTGAAGTGAATTTGAGGAAGAGATACTAGTTGGCAATGTTGATGCTTTTTATTTAGTTATTGCTAAACAGGTATATAGAAAAGACCCCACTAAGGTTTGTAAGTGAGAATTAATAGCACAGAGAGCCCTGTGAGGCTCTGGTATGTGCAGGAGACAAGTAAGGGAAATTTTAGTTTTAGAAGGAGAAATCAAGAGGGAACTTTTTTTTTTTAATGGTAGTATGCCAGACTACACATGATGTCCAAGTCTGTCTCTTCCAGTGATCATGGCATGCTGTGGTTCCATTGTTGGTCTGATATAACTTTCAACCTTTATATATTTCCTTGCCTGTGAGATAGCTATGATAAGAGAAAATAGAAAAATGATAGTAGATTTTCAGGTGGTTGTAAAGACTGATGTAGAAGGATGTCACATTTAGCTTTGGCTGTCAGCTTGACACAAACCAGAGTCACTTGTGAAAAGAGAACGTCAGTTGAGGGATTGCCTCCAGGAGATTGACCTGTGGCCCTACCTGTGGGACGTTTTCTTGATTGCTAGCTGGTGGTAGGTCCCATCCCACTGTGGGAAGCACCATCCTAGGCAGAAGGGCCTCAGTTCTATAAGAAAGGGAGATAAGCAAGCAAGGAGGAAGAAGGCAGAGAGAGGAAGACAGGAAGCAGCATTTCTCTGTGGTCTCTGCTTTAAGCTCTTGCCTTGGGTCCATGCACTGCGCGCCCCTGATGGCTGAACCTGTAAGGTTCTACCTTGATGCCCTTGGACCTGTAAGGTACAGTAAACCTCTTCCTCCCCAAGGTGCTCCTGGCATCATGGTGATTATCCCAGCCACACAAAGCAAATTAGAACAGAAGGTAACCTTCTGAGGTTCGTCCCTGACTTATATGGTATGTAATCATCAGCATAATGTTTTGAAAAACATTTTTTTTTTAAAACCTAAAAAGAACAATTAGGATATAGTTTAAGCAAGTTGAGTAGTGGATGAAACAGAGGCACCAGGTTGATAGTTATATGAAATGCCTCAAAGTCTTTTGGATATATTTTTAGCTATATTTTTAGCCGAAGAGGACAGACATATCAGTAGGGGCTCCTTAACAACTCAGCTTGCAGTTTGGCTTCTTTTTTTTCTAAAAGGAAAAGCAACTACCTATTATGTGTTTGTATTACTGTATATTCCCACACTGAAGCAAACAGCAAATTTCCAACATTATTAAATTTATTTCTTTGTTTGTTTGCTCATTTATTTGTATGCGCATAGTGACCGTATGGAGGTCAGATGACAACCTGCAGGAGTCAGTTTTTCAACCATGTGGGCCCCAGGATTGGGTTCAGTCTTCAGGTTTAGAATCACAGCCATGTTAGGGACCCTAATATAGTTAATGTTGGAAGTAAATGAAAAGGAGTCCCTGATGCTCATGATCACAGTCGGCCTAAGTTCATTTTAAATATAAGTTATTTATGAAGTGAATGTCATTGTCACGAGTTTAATATGGCTTTATCAGGAAAGCAAGTCAGTTATTAGAGAAGTCAGACGTGGCTAAATGGAATGCTTGCCGTGGAGTGAAAGGGGTGCATACTGCTGACTGTTACTTGGGACTCTTTCTGTTAGGTAGCATATATGATTTATTATGGTACTTGCTAAGAAGAAATGAAATGCCTGCATAATCATTTTAAAGACTTCTCCATGAGAATATTCAGAACTGTAAGGTATGGTTTATTTTTTAAAGAGTTATTTTATTTTAGTGTGTGTGTGTGTGTGTGTGTGTGTGCGCGCGCGTGCGCGCGCGCGCGCGCGTGTGCGTGCGTGCTTGCGTGCGTGCGTCTGTCTGTCTGTCTGTCTGTCTGTCTGTCTGTCTTTGGACATGAATTGCAGGTGCCTGCAGAAGCTGGAGGCAGAGGCAGGGGCAACAGATCGAAAAGGACTGGAATTACAGGAAGTTGTAAGTGGGTTCTGGGAACTGAATTTGATTCTACTGCAAGAGTAATACTTGCTTGACTGCTGCTGAGTTATCTCTCTAGCTTTCTGGTTTGCTGCTTATGTCTTCAGGTAGTTTCAAGTACAGCTTCTTGTTGCGGTCAATCTCCAACCCAAATACGCTCCAGCAATGAAAACACAACTCAGTTAATATGAATACATGCTGTGTGCCTAGATTGGGCAGATCTACCACTACACTACCATCTTCCCCATTTATGAAACCCCTTATAACTTGAGGTTTCTCCAGGCCATGTGCTTCTGCTCCACTTTTCTTCTTCCTCCTCCTCTGTCATCCTTTCTCTTTCTCTCCTTCTCTCCCACAACCTTCAGCTCCACCTTCTCCTACTTCTCTGCCCAATCCCAGTCTCTAGCCTTTATTTTATCAATTTTTACAGGAAATCACCTGAGTGCTGACTCATTCCTTGTTCACAGCCCCTCACTGGAGATAGGAATTAACATCAAATATAATTAACCAGGGCTATCCATAATACGTCTCCCTTTTGGTCCAATTAAAAGACTATTTTATCTCAAATATAATTGAACACAACTATTACTGTTTTATAATTTATACAGTACAAGAGACCAAACACCCAGTCCATCATCTTTGTTAATTAAATAGAACCTGTGTCATCTATCCTATCTTAAAAGACTTATAATTCTACACCTTACTCATATCCTGGTTTTAGATTGTAAGCCATCTGAAAACCATCCTCTTGGAGCAATATTATTTTTCTCAATGCCAAACAGCTTGGTAGGCTTTGAGACTACCAGTCTTAAACCCTGTCAGGAATCCAAGAATGACTAATATTACCTGAAAATATGAGGAGCCCAAAATATAGCTTCCAAAACTTAGCCAATTTATAGAGACTGCTGACCACCTGGACAGTCCCTTATACTTAAAAAGGTTGAGCAAAGGTCTTCAGCCTTTTGGCACAGGATCATCTGACAGACCTTTATAATGCAGAATTTTGAAGGGCTGATTACCCTGTCTTGGCAGAGATGATCAGTTGCATAGAGTGTCCTTTTTCTGGACAGTATTTTGTCTGTAGATGAAATGAGGCAATTCTTGTCTAGTGGCTGTTTTGCCACAACTGGAGTAACTCAAAGATGCCCAGTTTCTTCTTTGAATCTAAGACAGGGAAAGCTGTCAGGACAGACTAGTGTTAACAACAAGTGAATAAATAACATTAAATGTCACAGTCTGTGGACTTCTGACAAAAACATTCTGGTTTTTGAAAACCAACTCTATATGAAGTAATCTGGACTGTTCTCTGTTACCTACTCTCAGCTATTTCTAATTAAACTAACTGAAAATACCCTAACAATAAACTCAGAGCCATGAATTTCCTATTTGGCCCTTAACTCACAGGCTTACACATGTCAGATCTGTTTATAATAAGAGCAATAGAAGAACTGGGTCTAATCCCTGTACTTCAAAATTTTTAGTATCAAAAGAAGAATTTTATGCCAATGAAAACCATTGATTTTGCATCAAATTATGTATCATTTAAGAGAGTATGACTTCAGATTACTAACAAAGCTCTTTACCAAATGAGATTATGGCTATGCAACCAATTCTCAATATTCCCCCCTGTTCCAATTATGACAATATCTACATTCCCTAGAAAGACAACCTATAATAACCACCTCCAGCCCCAAAGCCTAGGAAACTGGGACAACGACTCTTCATAACTTCTTCAAGCTGAATATGGGTGTCGAGATATTTTTGAATGGAGGGGAAGGGTAGGGAAAATGGGGGAGTTTGTTGACCTTAAGAAGGCCACACCAATGATTGTATTAGTCTCTGATGTCTGTGTCCTGACTGGATATGCATGAAAAACCAAGACATCAGGAGTTCAGGCAGGTCAATTCAGCATATCTGACTATGAAATTCACCAAGGCTGTATATTCTGTAATAGATAAATCTCAAAACAAATTTTAGTATCATCAAGGTAACTTTTCTTTTTGATTCTCTGGAATCTAGTTCTTCAGGGGGTCTCCCTCTATCAAATCTGATCCATATAACCCTGGAAGGTGTAAATACCTTAATCATCTTTTCCAAAAACACAAAGAGAAAACCTTTCCCCCAAATCAGCTTATCCTTCAGCTGGTAGCCAGGAAAGCTTGTAGCTTGCCCTCTGTCCCAGAGCACCAATAAAGCAACCACAGTACTCAAGACCACACACATTTTAGCCTATTTAGGCCTTTCTAATTTATCATGTCAGGATATTAACCCAAAATTCCTCTGGAGCCCACGCTAGACAGAATGTGAATATCCAATAAGACTTATTAGAGCAATATATCTTTATACCATCTTTAAAGCAATTAATTCAAACTTCCACTAATATCAGCCTATAGGAAGCAGATAGTTTTAATTGTTAAACTCTCTGCCCACAGCAGCCATTCTGTTATATCATCTATCTGTTGTACTCTCTACCTGGAGCCGCAAACATTTATTTAATTAATACCTATTATAATATCTACCTATTACGCTCCCCACCTGGAGCCACAGACTTCTATTAATTAAAACCTGTTCATAGCAGGCTATTATCACTACTCTCTCTACTTGGAGTCAGTGACTAATATTCCCTATCTAGTTCCAAACCGCAGGTGAAATTTTTCATCTTTAAGTATCAAAATATTATATTTCTCTCTTTATATCAATGAATTACCTGGTCTGGAGCCCTTTTGTACCTTTGTCTCCCGATTCTTTATTCACAGGGAGGAGCTGAGTATAGAAAGACACGCATTGTCTGTGTCCCTGTTTGGGGATTGGGGAGGCAGGGTGGGGAGTGAAGGATACGGGGAAGTGAACACAGAAAGGCTGTCTTGGGCGTAGATGCCTCTCTGTGGTTCTCTGTAGGCCCCTCAAACCCAGTCAGCTTCTAATCCATAGTGCTGCAGTATAGATCGCTGTCTAAGCCCCATTCAGGGGTTGAGGGGCAGTGAATTTTTATCTCAGGTTAGTTGAGTTCAAGTCAATATGTTGGGTGCCATTTTGTTGTGGTAAATCCTCCAACCCAAATAAGCTCTGGCAATGAAAACACAACACAATTAATATGAGTCCATGCTGTGCGCCTAGAGCTTCTAGTCTCCCCTTTTGTTTGACTATAGATTCTTAAATATTCAATTGACTAATTACAAACAGCCATTTCTTAGTTTATGTTTAGCGAGTTTATCCTTCAGATGTAACTGAATTTCCTCTTTTGCTGAATTTATATACTTTTCATTAGAGTTGTAAAATGTTTATTACATTTCTTTTTAACTTCTAGTGTTTGACTTTTTTTGTACTTTAAAGTTTTATATTTTTTGTAAACACCCCTTCCACAGCCATATTACATTCTTTATTAGTTAATCTTAGAACTCTGAATAGGAATGAGTTTAGATGTTAATCAGAATGTAAACTTACTTTCTATCTTTTTATCTTTAACCTCACTGATTGCACCTGGGGCCTCTTGTATGCTAGGCAGTCACCCTTCTACTGTGCTGTGGTCCCATCTCTCTTCCTAGTCAGATTATGCTGGGAACTTTATCCCTAAGCATACTGTTAATTCCTGCTCCTAACTGGAGTACTCCGGGATTTTCTACTTTCCTTATTTACTTCGTTCATTTGTTTGTGGGACTGCTTCCCATCGTGTTATGACTTTGGCTTAAATTTATTACTCTGACATTCAAAAAATCCCTTTCCAAATCACCTTCGAGTAGCGTTCTCCATTGCTGCTTTTCTTTGATCTTCTCTATGCTGCCTATTTCTTGAATTCTAGTCAGATATGACACCGATTGATAACCTTTCGAAAGCACCTCTTTAATCATGCTTTTCCTTGATTAGAACTCCTTCTTACCTATCTATCTAGGACCACGCTCCACATTCTGACATTGATAATTTTAAAAATCTAATAATAATTGAGCAACATTTTTGTTAAATATTCATCTAAGAGAGTGCCCTAGGATCAGGCAACTTGTACTTATTATCTATTTAACTTTGATGGGGGACCACTTATGAGTATGAGAGATGTTATCCCAAATGTCAAATGCAAGAGTAGCTGTAGTATTGTTATATGTGTATTCCAAGAGGCAGACAAACTCATAAATGTTGTCTATGAGGATAGAGTTTTTGAGTTAGTTAGGTGTGGCACACACACCCATAATTCTGGCACCTATGCTACATAGCAGGTTCAAGACCAGCATGGGGTACATGGGTTACATGAGACCAATAAGAATTTGTCTCGGAAATCCTTTAAAACAAGTACTGACTATTAGTGATGCAGTCTAGTTTCTCTGGTATTGTTTCAGGATGAAGGACTATAGTGGGAAGAGCAAGGTGGGAAGGCCAGGTTGGTGTCGTCAGATCCATCACTGAGCAGATGAGTACAGTTGTTCAGAGTAATGGAGAAATGTGAAAAAATGGAGGAGGAGGAGAGTTGGGGAACGATTCGTTGATGGCTGATACATAATTGGCCTCTGGTTATTTGCCTAGCCTGTCTTTTGTGTTTTTTGTCTTCGTTCTTGGGTTGGGGGATGGGATTTGCTGGGATGCTCTAGTAGAGTATTGGCCTAGCGTGTGTGAGGCCCTGGGATTGATCCTGACATGGAGAACAGAACAGACAAATAAAACACAGCCAATTGGAGACAGACTGCATAGAATTAGAGTTCTTATTTTGTGGCCTAGGACCATTGAGGTTCAAATGTCTTGAATATAGAATGGATTAATATTTTTGCTTTTTTACTTTGTTGTTCTTAAAAATCTTAGTAAAAGGATTATTTGTTTGGAATTCATTGGATTCTTGGCATTGGAAATTAGGAAGGGAAATGTGCATGAAATATAGTGAAATGATCTGCAATAAGTTTGAAAGGAATCATCTTTCGAAAAATGGGTCAAGAGCCATCGTTAAATATGCTTGATATTGGCCGTGTGTACTGCTGTGTAGAGACCAGAAGTCAAACTCTGACTCTCCCAAGTGCCTTCAACCTTCTGTGTTTTAGAGACGGCATCTATCTCTGCTATCTAAGGCTGCCCAGTTAAGGTAGACTGGGTGGCCAGAGATCTCCTCAACTGCGCTGGGATTAACAAGTGTATATTATCATGTTTAGCCTTTTCTGGGGGCGAGTGGGGTGCTGGGGATTGACTTTAGGCAGTCATGGCCCATGTTCTGGCTTCATATAGTATATATAAGACAAAAATGAATAGAAACTTCAAAGTTAGATTTTAATAGACAATGCCTTTTTTTATGCCTGAGGACACTGAAAACGTCTTGGCAGAGATCACCTTTCAAGCACAGGACACTTGGGTGTGCTGCGATGCTGTATGCACTCCTCCTCACTCCACACAGGAGTTGGCCATGACCTTGATGATCTCATAAGCTTTGGAAGCAGCGACTTCCTGCTCGAGAGCCTTCTGAGAACCTTGGGAGGGGAGGATGCTGGCAGAACGCCCATGATCAGAATTGAGCTCAGCGTACCTAAGTTATTCCTGTCTTTTCAGTTTTTGCTGTCCCTCCCTTTCCAGGCCATAATGTAATGACTGAAAGAGTTCCAGCGATGCTGGCTTCTTCCTGTCCATGTTCCAACACTAATGGTGACTGGAAGTGACAGAAAGTGAATTAGCCTCTAGCTATTTGTCAAGGCTGTTTTCTCCTTTGCTGCATTTCCCTGAGTTGAGTTAGTGTCTTACATTTTGAATAAGCACCCTTCTTTTCTGTAAGAGTGCTTATTCTCAGTCTGAGGTGTGTTCAGATGACATATGCTCCAAGAACTGGTAGTCATTGCTTACTGAATTTGAATGAGGTAGGCTTAATGAGTTTGAAAGGGGAAATAACTCTTGGTTCCCCTATGTCATTTTAATGACAAGATCCATAACTGGGCCTTTGGTTCCCATGAAGTAGTGATAAAGCAACACACATCAGCTTTGAGCAATGGTTTCAGCTGAGTGTGCCAGAGAAGATAGGAGGTAGGAAGAATAAAACTCATGATCCATTTGCTTATATCTGATAATTACAGTCATTTTTAGGGCATATGTGTGTGTATATACATATTTATGTATATGTATATATATGTACATGTATATATATCACACACACACACACATACACACACATATATATATATATATACACATACATACATACATACACACACATATGACATGGGAACAGTGCCAAAGTAATCGGATTTTTTAAGATATTAATTGAAACAGAAAATACTAAAATGACAGAACATGTTATAATGATTACATGATATAAGTATTTTTCTTACCTAGTTTTGCTTGTGTGTTTAGGCCTCTGTTGCCTATAAACCTCCCATGCACCCCTTTCATTCAGTTGACTACTGTGTTCCAAAGCCTATTGGTGATACCCACTTCTTTAGTATAACCATATGTTTTTTACTATTTGAAAGATGGTTCGTGGACCAACAGCATCAGGACTGCTAATTGTTTTTAGCAGTATCCCTAGAAAGTTTGCTGATACGCAGCCCTCGATTCTACCCCAGACCTGTTGAATCATGACTAGAATTTCAGCAAGATCTGCAAGCACATTGAAACAGTCGGATGTACTCCATTTCCCTCAGCCTCTCTCTCTGTCCATGCTTCTGCTGAGCTAGCCCACCTCTCCTTTTCCAGTGGTCAGCCTGTCCTGGGACAGAACGGCTTTCCCAGAGTTCCCTTCTCTCTAACTCCCTTCTCACCTTCCTTCCCCTGTTCCCTCCACTTAGTTTATCTGACGCCTAAAGTATGCTAAGAGCTGGGACTGGATTCGAGATTAAAACACGCATGAAGATAGTTCATGGACACTGCTGGCCAGACACTCTGGAGGACAGTTTGAAAACGTAAAGACTTGAGCCTTATACATGTATGTTTTCTTTGATTTTATCATTCCATTTCCGGGAGATTTTCTTAAACTAACAATCAGAACAGAATGTAAAGAATTATGAAAGGCAGAGCACTGCAACATTACTACTAATAGCAAAAAGTTAATAAGTTGCCCATGGCAACGCTATTTAAGGAAGTAATATGTATATGTAATAATAAGTAAAAATATGTCAACATTAAAAATGTTATTACAATAAACAGTTACTGCATTTCAAGGAAATAAATATGTAAACTAAGTTATTGATATATATATATATGTATATATAAACTAAGTAATTTCACAATATAAACATAGCATTAGGTACTTTTAGTGGTCTAGGCTCTCTCTGTTTTGGTATCTTTTCTTATCCATAAAAAGCTTGCAACTAGGCTGTAAAAAATAAAAGTAATATTAAAAAAATAAAGAAAAAGAAAATTGATATAAAGCATATGCATTCACAAGTTTTCCATGTGACTGAGACAGTGAGGGAGGACATTCCAGATTATAAATGGTATATGAAAGGCAAGAAGAGAGGTGGGGTTTTGGGCGTGTGAGAAAGCAAGGAGAGAAGTAAGGTGGAAGGTGTCGGAGATTGTCAGAAGAGGATACACGCTGTGACAGTGGTTTGAGAACTTCATCCTGGACGTAGAAACAGTTGGGAAATTTTAATGTGGAAAAGGCAGACTTTAGAAATTCTCAAGGATGGGGAAAATTTTGGAAAAAGATCATCTTACCATGACCTCAGAGGGTCAGGTCTGCGGTGGTGAGGTCATGAGTCAGAGCAGTGGAGATGGACGAGAGGGAACGTCGTGATTGTGGTGACTGTTGCTGGGTACTCGATTGTACCTGCGGTAAAAGACTATGGTAGAGAGCCAGTGGAGTGATGAAATTACATTCCAGAAGGTTGGTTAGAAGTGGGAGTGAGAGAGAAGACAGTTTCTAGAATGACTTCTAGACTCATGTGCATGTGTTATGATTCTGTAGTAAAATGAGGAATATACAGAGCCTGCCCTTAGAAGTTTCATGCTCAGTGGCTTTTGTAACCTATAGTTGACGACAGTCTGAAACCATTAAGTGGAAAATTCTAAATATAAAGTATTCGTAAGTTTAAATTATGTGCTATTTGAGTGCCAAAGTAAGAGTTTGTGTTATGCCCGTCTATCCCGCTTGGTATGAAAATAAGAATTTTCATAATGGTTTCTCTGTCAGCTCATCTATTTCTGTTCCCAAAGAGAAGTGGAGCGGTTTGTGGTTTGGCCTGCAGGATTAACTTTTTTTTTTTTTTTTTTTTTTTTAATTTCAGCTATCTCATCCAAGAGTATGAGAGGAATTGATGGAAATAAACTGTGTTCTTTGACTCCAGCTCTTTGTGACATTATAGACAGGGTTTGCTGCTCTTAAGCCTGAGTTCCAGAGTGAAGGTAGTCAGCTGATTTGTAGCCGTCTTGTACCTGGAGCAAAGCCACAGTCGTCTCATAGCAGCCTCAGTAACGGAGCAATAAATAAGCACTCACCGAAAGCCACTAGTGTTTGAAGGTTAATTATTAATGGCTGCAGCCAGATCTGTGGCAGCTGACCAATACAGCTGTCCCCTACTTGACTCCTCCATTGTCTGCAAGCTCCTTGAGGACCTGTGTTATTCATCTTCTTTGTCATCTGTCCAGTATAACCTGATGTCATTTACAACGATGATCCAGTTCATTTAGCTTGGGATGTGTGGGAAGGTTAATTCCCTTGGAGTAGAGCAGTGTCTTCTCACAGTGTGATCCTTGAGACACCTTTATTAGAATCATTATGGAATTTTCCAGAAATAGATTTCTTGATTCCCACTGGAGGGTGAAGGCCCAATCAATTCTTAGACGCACTTAAGTTGGGAACTATGAGACTCAAAATTACCTATCATGATTTTATTTTTTCAGTCTACACTGACATTGGTATAAAACTTGGGTATAAAAGCATTGCTATAAAACAAATGGTTTTACTTGCAGTTTTTTTTT
>JADRCD010215833.1:0-34942 GCA_019843815.1 Montemys delectorum | reverse complement strand
CCCTACTTCAATTCCTACCTCTAGGTCCAGGCCTTGAGTCCCTACCCTAATGTGCCTTTATGATGGACAGTGATGTGGAAGTATAAGCGAAATGAACTTTCCTCCCCAAGCTACTTATGGTCATGGTGTTTAGCAGAGCAATAGAAACCCTAAAACAACCTCTATAGGTTCCATCATCTCCCCAGAAGAGCCCTACCAACTGGGGCAAATATTGGAGTACATGAGACTAGAGGAAACGTTTTTCATTCCAAGCATTGCAGTTTCACCCCCACCCCCACCCCCAACGCTCTTCTTGCGTAGTGTGACAAGGTCCTGCATCCTGGGCCAGGGGAGATTCTGTAATTGTCTCAGACAGTCCAATGTAGAGGACAGGTGCTTACCACCTGCCAGTGCTAGGCTAGCAAAGGTGGCTAGATTCTCTCCACCCTCACCAGTCTCCTTTCCAGTTATCCAACGTGATTTGAGAGCACTCAAGACCACATGGAAAGGCCAGACAGACATACCCCAGGCAGCAGCCTCTGTGGTCTCTGTCAACCTCTAGCTTCAAGAATCAGAATGCCTTCAGATGACCTTGCTGCCCAGCTGTAGAGTGGTCCAGGTAGTGCCCTGCCTGAATTCTCCACCCTCAGAAAGAGGGCATGTTTGTTGTGCCTTATATTAGAGGACAATCTGTTACCAGCTACAAAGATTCAGTGGGTATTTATTTTTTTCCCTGTAGTGTTTGATAATGTCTGGATGAGATGGTTCACAGTGGCCATCCCTAGCCCTATTAGGCAATTTCAGAATCAAGTAGTCACATGGTTTTCTAGGTCAGACTGAGAAGACACTTCTGCCATCCCAACTATGTGACTTTTTGTTCAGATCCAGTGTCCTGTCAGCAACCATTAACCTCAGATAGCAAACTATCAACTATAGACATCTAGTTTTACCTTCAGCTGACCGATTTCTAGTCAAAAGAATGGTTTCCAGACTTCCTAGTCAGATCCTCTCTCTTCCCAAAAATCTCCATATGACCTTTGACCTTTGAGATCCTCTCTCTGGTCTCAGCAGGAAGGCACTGTTCACACTTCTTATTGGAAGGGAGGTTGAGGCACCATGGGAAGGGCTACAGAAGGGTTTCTGAACCCTGCATATATAAAGCAAGTCTGCTCTGCTAGGTTGCCATAATATGGTGCAGGAAGTTGCTTCCTATATTGTTTAAACCCTACAACTATTATGTGATTGTCCTTCACCCTTACAGAGCCTCAGGACTGTTTCTGTCCTTGGGAAGGGCCTTCCACTTACTCCATGCAGACACCGAGCAGAGAACACCCAAAAGGGCTTTGCTCAGGCCTCGACAACCCATCCCTACAACCCCCACCTAAGCTCCACAGATTTCCAGCTGGTTCTTTGGTCTTGCCAGGAACCTCCTTGCTTCTCTGAGGCAGCCAGCAGGGGTGGTGTGCAAAACCCCAAAAGGCCCAGCACAGCATTTTCTTGGAGCTCTGGCCATCTCTTGGCCAATGCTCTGCACACATCGAATATGATGATTGTCCAGAAAGCCTGCAGTATTTTCCAGGCCTCCTTTCTTCCAAACCCTGCTTCTCCCTGCCTCCATTCTTTTCTGCAGAGAGGGAAACAGGAAGCAAAGCAGCCACCGCCATGAAGGAAGCAGAGACGCCACACTTGCCTTGTCTTGGTTTCTAATTCCAGTGAGGCTTGTGCTATGAAATAGGCTACGGGAGTGTCAGATCACCCATCCCACACAACCAGAGCCAGAAATAGGCTGTCCTAGTCTGGCATTGCCAGCCTGTGCTCAGGCCGTGTGTGTGGGATTTCTGTGGCCAAACCACAGTGTAAAGGTGGTGAGAGGCCCTTTCTTCCCACTGGAAGGAAAAGCACCTCCCAACAGTGACAGCTTCTAGGTCCCCTCCTCAAAGCCAGCAGAGCTAACACCTAAGGGAAGTGCTGCCGCAGCAGCCTCAGTAGATGGGTCAGGTATGGACAGAGGCGAAGCTGGGGAAGCAGTGTCTTACAGTGAAGGGATTCAAGATGGCCACATCCTTGTGTTATGTGGACAAAGAAAAGTGCCAGGCTGATCAGACAAGTTGAGGGTCCAGCAGAGAAATATTGCTCTTGGAGCTGTTATCTACTGCTTCTCGTCATTTTTTTTTTTTTAAATCAATGAGTTAGTAGACCCACATGGAAAAACTCAGTCACTCAGCATTGCAGCAGCAAGAGTCAGGCCTCAGCAAAGCAAGCACAAGTAGAAGACACGGAGGATCGTTCTTGTCCGTTGGGTTTTGTAACAGGCTGCTCCTTAAACAGTTCATCTTAAGCTTTTGACCTTCATCTTCGGGCCCCTGAACGAATGGCCTAGGCTTTCTCTATCTAGGAGAAGGGAGGGGCTGAGCCCTCAGGCACAAGAAGTCCAGCCAAAAGCCTGTCTCCCTCCGGGTCGTTTAATGAGGCTGGTGTGTGCAGAAGTCTCCCTCTAACAGCTGGACTCCAGGAGTTGGCACCGGCAGGCTGACCACACCCCCAGTATGTTCTTAGAGAGTCACACAGGAAGCTCCAGGGCAGAACTGTGTCTTCCCTCTCAGCCAGGCACCCAACTCCCAGGCTGCAACTGCTAAATTAACTGGAATGATCTCTTACTTGGATTTGACAGCCCTGAAGGCTGGCTTGGTTAACTTCCATTTCCATGTCCTCTCGTGCAGGGCGCTGCACCCTTTGCACCCATGCAGATGCCATGGGTGGCTTTGCAGGAAAACGACCAGAAGTTACAATTGCTCCAGCACTTCCAGCCGCCGGAATGAGCCAAATCCTTGGCTTAAATACTGCTTTCAAATAGACTGTGTTAAGACCAGTCTATTTTCACACCATCTTCAGAGAGATGACACAGATGCTTAATAGATGAGAGAGGGATCCCACAACTTTATTCTATTCCCAGCATAAAATCCCAAACCCCAGAAATGAAGCAGGGTTGAGTGGGGGCTGAAAGGCCACACGAAGTGACCAGATCAGACCTAATTAGCAGCAAACAGGTTTATTGGTTCAGTTCTCGGGTGAGGTTCACTGATCCCAGGGCACAGGGCCAGAGTAGTTGCCCGCAGGACCCAAGATGGACAGTTCTTATTGTCTGGGACAAGGGGATGACATGTCAGACAAGATCTGGCTTTTTTCTATATAAGGTCCTGGTTCAAGTGCCTGGTAGTTGTTCAGGAGGTGGGCTGGTGCCACCCAGAACTCGGGTTTTGACCCCATCCAGAGAAGAAGGCTTTCCGGTGCAGGTGGGGCTTTAGCAAGTGGGAGCATGGGTCCCGCCCTCACAGAGGCTTCTGGGAAGGCTGGATCAGGTCATGCTCAGCATATTCATAGGGCAACCTTACAATCAGGGAAATGGCTTCAGATCGGCAGAACTGAGATCTCACGTAGCAACAGCAACAGGGATGGGCAGCACAGACCAGATCAGCTCCTCGAACCAACCTACCTGAGTCACCTGCACCAACCAGCACCATCAAACCCTTGCTGAGGTTGTGGAGATTCAGCTTAGTTCACATAGGAAAAGATAGCGCTCAGTCCTTTTGTGATGCTACAATAAAATACCCGAAGCTGGACGTTTTATAAGCAAAAGAGGCTTATTTGACTCATGAGTCTGATACCTAGAATCTGAGCCTCACAGTGCTACCATTTAGTAAGGATGGTATATGTGTATCTTAACATGGTAAAGAGGCAGGAGGAGAAACAGCTGCCCATAGGCCTCACTTTTTAAGAACTCACTCCTTTTTGTTATGCTTTGAGAACTCCATACATGCATATGGTGTTTTGATATGGTGTGTTTTGGTGAAACCCACCTTCATTCCCTCCACTGCAATTCTGCTAACTATGCTTCCCATTAATATTTCCCCCCTACTTCAAGTGCTTGCTTGCTGGCTGGCTGGCTGGGTGGGTGGCTGGCTGGCTGGCTTGCTTGCTTTCCCAGGCTAGTCCACTTAATGCTGCCAGTGTATGCACAGATGTGGGACCATCTACTAGAGCACGGGGAGTCTCTCCAGGGCCTCGTCCCTGAAGAAAACCAATTCTCCCTCTGCTAGTTTGGTGCTAGTCCCTCACCTGGGGATGGGACACCATGAGCATGCCCCACCTCATCCATGCTGGGATTTTGGCTGGCTTGGTCTTGGAAAGTCAGGGGACAATTTAGCTTCAGGCTAGGGACCCTGATGGCAACTGGAACTCATCAGTGGCTGCATTTCCTTTTGTTTGTTTCTGTTTTCTTCCTGGTGTAGATGCCTTAGCCTAAACCTGGTTCTGTGTTGTAAAGGTTTGTTTACATAAGAAAATAAACAATAAGTTACTTCTGCCTTATTTAAATGCTAATGAGATTAGGGGGAAAGATACTCATAAGTAAGTAAAGCTCATAAGTAAGACCTACAAAGCTTCTTGCGAGGTCCTGGTCTACCCAGGCTCTGCACCAGCCCCTCCCGCAGGAGCCTCACCAGCACCAGCCCTCCCTCACCCCCCACCCCCACCCCAGATCAAGAACAGCTTCCCACTCATGGGTGCAGCTAATGGAGCTGGGCTGAGGAAATCGGCCCCAGCTACAAAGGATTAAAACCGAACAGGCAAAGTATAGGGCCCTATGGGAAAGCAATGACATGCATTTACCAGAAAACATAAACACGGACAAATGAAGACAATACACGCAGCTGGGGAAAAGCCTGATGGAAATCAGAGCTGAGCTGCAGGAAGAGCCACGCCCAGAGTGGGCGTGGCCAAGTAGGCTCTGTAGGTCCGAGCAGCCTTTCCAGCTGTGTAGACTGCAGAGTTTGGCCTCGAACTCAACACTGCCTTGGAGGGTGGGTGTGATGAGCTCAGACACTTGGAGGTTGGTTGTTCTGACTGCAGAGAGGACAGCTCACCTAGATGTCTCCTCAGCCTCACCCCCAAAAGGCAGCAAAGCTGCAGCACACATCTACCACCCAATGGGCCCTTGCTTAACTGGATGTGGGTGGCACTCCCTGAATTTGGGTCCTGGACTGTGAGAGTGGAGATGGTGGGTGGGCTGAGTAGCGGCAGGCATTCGATTCTCTTTTCTCTGACTGTGAGTCTGACTAGCTGCTTCAAGATCTGCCTTGATTTCCTGCACTGATGGGTTATGACCTGGGAGTGTGAGCTAAAAGAGACCTTTTCTTTCCTAGGTTGCCTTCTGTAAAACGTGTTTTATCATCGCCACAGAAAGGAAAATAGGGCATGTGACCTTGCACACATATAAGTCCCTGAGGACATGCACTTGCCTGCTGGCTCCCTGACCCCCAGTTTCTTGTTTTCCAAGCTCCTATAGCTGTTAAGTCATAGAGCAGACACCATCACTAAGAGTCCCTGCGAGCACCACAGCAAACCATCTTGCTGCCAGGGGCTTTCCAGCACCTGCCTTGCCTCCTCCGGACACCTGCCCCGAAGCGCGCTCTCCCACCCACTCCTGACCAATGGAGTCTCCAGAAGGGCTGGGCTGAAGTGGGAAACGGGCACTGCTGGCAGCACAGCCTAGATGTTTTGATTTATGCTTTTGTGACTTTATAATGGTGGAAAGCGACCCTGGCCTGGGCCTCCTCTGAAGCTGAGCAGGCAAGGGGAGATCCTCTGAATCTCCATGGGTTACTAAGCTGGTATGCGTCACATCAGGTGCGCTAAACGCACCTGGGACTTCACGGTATTTCCATTTACACTGTGTTTTATTGGCTCATAACCTCACTTAAGTGGGGAAATCTCTGTTTCCATCCTCATATGCTGGGGGCATGTCATGGTGTTTATCTAAAACTGTGCTAGACAGTGTTGTGAATTACTCCTAATTGAGGAGATGTTTCCCCCTGGAAGATGAGAAATTCTGAGTTGCCGGGCAGTGGTGGCACACGCCTTTAATCCCAGCACTTGGGAGGCAGAGGCAAGTGGATTTCTAAGTTCGAGGCCAGCCTGGTCTACAGAGTGAGTTCCAGGACACCCAGGGCTACACAGAGAAACCCTGTCTCGGAAAACAAAACAAAAAAAAAAAAAAAAAAAGAAAAAAGAAAAAAAGAAAAGAAAAGAAAAGAAAAAGAAAGAGAACCTCAGAGTCTCTGGGCGAAGCTGAAATACTTGCCTGTTTTCCCAGCTGCCTAGGCCCCTATGATGCCTTCTTCCATGGCCCCACTCTCTGCTGTCAGAGGCAATTCAGATACAGGTCCTCACACAAATTGAGAGGACTATGGGGGTAGGGGGTTCCCTTTGGCTCCAGAGGCCTTCTGAAGATGTGACAGCCCTCTGTAGGTGCCGGAAGTCAGCTATCTCCTGTGTCACCACCCTCAGATCCTTACGGCTTTCTTTCCCTCGCCCTCCCCTCACCTCTCTTCCCTGCTTTCAGTTATTAACACACATTCATTCCAACATCAATGAATGGGATGCCTGAGGCCGAAAGGTGCTTTCTCTGCCTGGCATCTATTTGCTTTTTGAAGGGACCCTAAGAATTTAACATTTGGAAACTTCTCATAGGCCCTTTGTAGACATTATTTCCTCTCTAAAATGTGCTATTCCTATGGAATTTGTAACAAGTCCTAGGGGAATGGACAATCCTTGCTGTCGAGTCTCATACCTGCCCCCTCTGGGAAAGTGATTAGTACCCCAACTAGGACTTTATTACTTTCCATCTCACAAACTCAGTACTGTATCCCCCACCACTCAGGACTGTGAAATGTTTACAGAGCTCTCCATAACTTGGATACTTTGAGGGTTGGGCTGATGCAGATCTATGTCCGCCAGGAAGATCAGAGCCTTCCCCTACTCAGTGCCCAGACACTGAACCCAGAGATTCCTGGGTGAATATCAGCCATCGTTATGCCTGTGGATCTCACCAATGGGAAGAAAGGCATCACCAAATTAACTCCTCTTGAGAAAAGAGAGCAAAGGATAGACCTCTGCTGTTCTTGGAGTCAAGCCTGAGCTCTAAACTCAGAGGTCAAAGAGGAGGCTCCCTCTGTGTTAATGTTGGTTGCCATGGAGCCCAAGCTGCCCATCACCAAGGAGAGGCACTGGTAAATCAATTCAAGATGGCAGATGGCAGAAAGGACCTGATGGCACTGGAAAGGGTACGATGGGCATATTGTTCTGAAAAGAGGGGACAGAAGGCACAGACTCAGCCATGAAGACGAAAGCAGTGGCTGCTTCATTTTACCTTCCATTCCCCTGTGGCAATTGTACTGTTTGCAACTTCTTTTTGAATCAAGCATAATCATTTACATTTTCCCTCCTGTGTCTTCTCACCAGTGTTCCATGTACAGCACAATGTGTGTGTGTGTCTCTCATAGGCAATGATTCTTTAATGACATCAAACTCTGTAGAGTCACCCTGTCTGTCATCATTGCAAGCTAATGCCTTGACATAGGCCATGGGCATGGCAAGATAAATCATTGGGAAACTGCCATAATTCTGGTCCTAGGCTTGTTGCTCCACTTCCGTTTTGTTTCCAGGCAGTTCCTGTTTTGAATAGGAAGCCACCTGGGCTTGTAAATGTGTCAGGACTCAAAGGAACAGAACACCAGAGTAGGTGCATAGAACAAAATTAGCTTGAACAAAATTTAGGGTAAAGCAAGTACTAAATCCACAGGGTGGACTAGCCAACAGAAGACCAGAAGGAGCTAAAGTGAAGTTCATGGCTGAGGCCTTCTACTATGGAATTTCTTCTTGCTCAAAACAGATCAGTCTTTTGCTGTATGCAGGCCTTCAGCTTACTAGATGAGGCCCACATGCACTGTAAAGGGAAATAGGTTTTACTGAAAAACCACAATATAAAAGGGAAATGTACTCACTAACAAATCCATGGGTTCATCCAAAATAACTAAGCTATATTTCTAGGTACTTTGATTTACACATTAAATTAGCTCTAACACTAAATTCCTCTAACTCAGCAGGACTTGAACTCATGTTCTCCTCTCAGCTGTAGGGCAGTCTCTGAGCTCTCTGCTCTGAGTCCTAGGTGTTTCATATATACCCTGAGGCTGTGTGTCACCCAAGGAGTGAAGGGGAATTTTAAAGTGGATTCACTCTATCCTTTAGTCAGCTCCCTTTCTGGGTTTGTTCCCCAAATTCTAAGAGCTATGATGACAGGACATCAAGACTCACCCTTGTGTGCAGTGTAAGATGAAGTGCATCTTTGGGATGACACTGGGTACTGAGTGGCCCTTTGGTGCCTTTTAAAGGTGGTTTTACTGCTCTTTGTACAGAGTATATTGTGAGCACAGGCAAAGGGGTAGATAAAGATGGATAACTTGGTCATCCTGGTCATCCACTGAGTTAGAATCCAAAGTAGGATGGAGGTAAGAGAAGTATGTTATTTCAGGCAGAGGAGGGCATCCTGGGGGAGTCCGTGGAACAATTCCCCTTGGCAAGAGCTTGCTGGCCATGGGTGCAGAACAGGTGGCTGTAAACACCCATCAGGAAGCACTGGGGTGGCTCTCAGCTCTGATTTCATTCTTTTCCTGTTGTTAGACCTCCATGATAGACTCTCAACTTGCTTCCACCTCTTGATGTAAACTCAATACCGTGGTGTGTAGCCTTTGCTACCCCACCTCAACTCTGGGAACCCTTGCTATCAGTCCCACCCAGAGAGTATTGGATCCGTGGATGAAAAATATAGACACACATGCCAGTTAATCATAAAATGTCTTTGTTAACTCAATGACTGGGCAGTACTAAACCTCTCCTGCCACCTTAGGCATAATCAGATAGAGTGGCCATTAGCCACTCAAAACCAAAAACTCACATGGCTAGTTGGATTTATTTCCTGTGGCTAACTCCTGGCTTCATTCCAGCTCTCCTGATTCTGTCTACGTCCTCCCTTGCAACTCTTAAGTGTCCCTCCCATCCTCAGTCATTGGTCACTAGTGTCTTTATTGATGGATCAAGAACCAATTAATTGGGGAACAGGACCTTAGCATCAGAACCAATCCCTACACAATACAAGAAAAATAGAAGACATCTGTAAAGAATTGCACTGTAGATGCTCCCCAGTGAGACTTTTTTTTATGGTGAAAAGTGACGGCAGCTCTGATCCACCTTCCCAGATGGCTCTAGAGCCTCCATTACCCACAGACAGAGCCACAAAGTTGGTCTTTTCTTTGTGAGAGGACTCCCCCAGGATGCTCTCCTCTGCCTGAAATAACATACTTCTCTTACCTCCATCCTACTTTGGATTCTAACTCAGGGGATGACCAGGATGACCAAGTTATCCATCTTTATCTACCCCTTTGCCTGTGCTCACAATATACTCTGTACAAAGAGCAGTAAAACCACCTTTAAAAGGCACCAAAGGGCCACTCAGTACCCAGTGAACATTCCCTTATTCAGCTGAGGCTCTGAGCACCCCCGATCTCTGCTGTTCTCTAAAGTCCACACTGGCCTTTGCTGTTAAAGAGAGCAACAACCCCTTGCCTACACTGTACTCATGTCTTACTCTATCATCTGTGCATATTATTTGGTGTGCTGGTAATTTAATCCAAAACTTCATGCTTGCTAAGCAGGTTCTTTAGCATTGAGCTCTCCTCCCATCTCATTTTGCTTTATTTAAACAACAAAAGCTTTCAGTTTTGTTGAATCCATCCAGTTCAAATATAAGTGGGGTTGTCAATTTTTTGGGAAATTTTATATGTATATCAGAATAATAAAGATCAATGAACAGTCAGATTTTGCATGATTCCACTCGATTTTGTTTCCAACTTAGCTTTAAAGACATTTATGTCAGTGCCATGGGAAAGACAACATATCTCAGCCAGTAAAGGTGCCTGCTGCCAGGCTGGATGGCCTGGGGTGCAACCCCCAGAACGCACTCACACAGTGGAAGATGCTCCCAACCCTCAGAACGCACTCACACAGTGGAAGATGTTCTTTGGTCTCCACAGATGCACTGTGGTATGTCTGCGCGCGCACACACACAGACACACAGACACACACACACACACACACACACACAGAGAGAGAGAGAGAGAGAGAGAGAGAGAGAGAGAGAGAAAGTCTCACACAGAAGGAATGAATAAGAATGCAATGCAATTTCTAAAAATATATCTTTATAGAAAAACATCAGATAAATTTCAGTTGAGGAATAATCCACAAATTCTTTACTAGTCCTCAAAGCTGTTCAGATCGTCAAACAAGTTCTAAGACTCATCTGCAGCCAAGGGGAGGGAGCCTGAAGAGACTCAGTGACTAAACGCCATGCAGGATCCTGAATGGAGTCCTCGATCAGGACGAGAGCATCATGGGAAAGCCAAGGGAATGCATTGCGTGGGCTTCAGTTTGCAGGGATGTATATAATTAATCAGTTCACTCTTTGTGGCATGTGCACCACACTGTTGTAGGATACAATCAAATGGGAGGACACATCCTGTGGGGATGCTAACAGCCTTCCCAACAGATGGGCAAATCTAAAGCTTTAAAAGACTAACATTTCTTTCATCTCACTTTCTTTGAATGTTGGACGTTGGTAGAAGCTGGGCAAAATCAGTAGTAAGTAATAGCTCATGTTCACAGAGAGCCACCTGGGTTCTAGTAGGTTAATAGATTTATATGCACAATTTTATTTGATTAACACAGAGGAGCCCATTATACAGATGAGAAAAGTGAGAAAAGCCTGTTAATTTTTTCTTGCTTGCAAAACATCATTTGATGACCGAGCCCACATACCATAACACTATCCTGTACTCCACAGGCAAGGGACCACAAATAGAAAACATACACACATATCTAACTTACACACATACTCTCATACATCATTCTCTCTCTCTCTCTCTCTCTCTCTCTCTCTCTCTCTCTCTCTCTCTCTCTCACACACACACACACACACACACACACACACACACACACACACGCATGCACACAGGCATAGTGTTGGCTGACATTCAGAGCCATGAGCATTTGGACTTAAGACACAGTGACCAGAAAAACTGGGCTTATATAGACTCAGGGACAATCCTGTTCTCTGCTTTCACAGCCTGCAGATGTGACACTTAGATGTCATCTGATAGCAATATGCTTGTGCAAAGGCCTACTTTTGAAGGTCGATTAATTAGTATGACAAGTCTGAGTTGTGACAAATAACCCAGGAGGGAAAGAATCAGTTCTCAGGATGTGCTCTGAGCAGCCCAGTGTCCCCTCCCCATATCCCCTCTTCATTCAGTGACAGGCTTGCTGTTACTGGCCACTTCTCTGTGTTCATGTCATTCTGTTTCTGCCGTCCCTTCTGTCTCCTTCATCTCCTCCAGGCTGCTGCTCCCCTCCCCCTATCTCATCAGATCTCTCAGGGAACTCTAAACACATTCCAGAATAAACATACACACATGTGTTTGTAACCCTAATTCTCAGGCACAACCTCCATAGCAATTCTTGCCACCTCTGTGGTAAATGTAGCCAGCCCATCCTGGCCTCCAAGCATCAGTTTAAAAACTGATAACACAGCTGTAGACCCTTCCTAGTTAGTTGGGTCTAGCCTAAGCCAATGGGCTTGGCTGACCTTGGGAGTAGGCTGTCTCTCTCTTTTCCATTATGCCCCAACCTATCCATTCTCACATCATTGCTGCCTTAGCTCAGATACAACCGCACTCCCCTCCTGCTTGAACTGGGGCTAGCGAGATGCTAGCTCATTTGGAAATCAGGCTGACATTTCCACCTCCACCTGCCTAATTTGTCTACATGTGTCTGGTTTTAGCCTTTGATGATGCAAAGGGAAGCTACAGCATCATGTACAAACCTGCCCACATTTCCTAGAATTGCCTGTGTGTACTTTCAATACATGGTGGAAAATTGTGTGTGTGTGTGTATGTGTGTGTGTGTGTGTGTGTGTGTGTTTATGTTTTGAATTCACTTAGAAATTAAATGTCAATATTTTTGGCTTTGAAGTAGATACATCCTTGGATGATTTTTAATTCACTGACTGTCAGAAAAAATCCTCTTGCCTTTCCTCTTCTTCCTTCAGGTACTGAGGTCTATGGGTTCCACACCACAGCTAGACTAAGTCATTTGTCTGTGCTCTATATGGTGTTCTCCGCTCTATGGGGAACTATTGTCGGGGGGAGTATATGTGTTTAGGGATTCCATGGTCTCGTAGGCCTGGAAAGTGCAGTTTACTTCATGCCTAGTCTTTGCTATAATGTTCTCAAACAATAGGGTCAGACAGTCTTGGCCCTACCCTCAAGACACAGGCCCCTGTTCATCAAGGTTGCCCCCAGTATCTCCAAGAGCTACTGTCCTCTGGAGTTCCCTCCCTGGAAGCTGCTTCTGAAGAAGGGGAGGCCTCTAGAGTTCCGTCTCTGGGAGGGAGCTGCTCTCAAGAAGGGCCTGGGAGTTTTCCATTAACGCTAGAAGGACTTCCATTGAACTTGGGTTTGGGGAGTAAGCCTGGGAGGTCTCATGGCCAATGGTTCCCCATCCATGCCATCAGCCCCCACCCTCCAGTCACCTGGGCATTTCATCCAAGAACAGACAGCATTATGATAGTGTACTATAAGACTACATCAGCTACTGACCTAATAGTCGTCTTAATTCGCCTGCTGCACAGTGCTCACCCAAGGTCGCAAGCATGACAGCGATGCCTTCCTCGGTTTCCTCTTCATTAGGTGCCACATGACGGTGCTTCTCTCTGCTTACGTGGGGACAAGGAGGGAAACCAAACTCATGTCTGGAATATACATCTCGAGGTGCAGTGCTGGGAAGACCTTGCATTGAGGGTAGAACATGTAAAACGAGAACTGAGACTCCAAAGCCATCCACCTTCGCTCACGAGCGATCCTGCTGTTCACAAACCAGATGTTTTTAATTAAAATGCCGCTAAAAGAAACAAATCAATTACCAGCTCCAGTACATGATGATTTATTCTATCTCGCACACGGAAGATTGCTTATGAGTACCATGTAACTGCTTCAGGTGATCAGCTAACAGAAGCTGCTAATGAGTAACACTGTTATCAAGGCAGACAAGACACCCTGGGACTTCAGATGTTATTTCAGTGTGGCACTTCGTTTTGAGAAATCGTTCCTCTTTCATCACAGCATGATAAAGGTAACCCATCTGAGGAGACCCAGACCACACAGCCACCTGCCTTCATGTAGACTGGGAAAAACAGTCTTCCAAGGCAGGAGTGATTCAGTTGCAAGGGGATGTTTCCCAGAGCCTGCTCTCTGAATTTTATTCTGATAACTAGAGTAGCAGGGTGTAGGTTTCCTGAACCTTTCATGCACACAGGACGCACACTGCAATGATCAGCACAGAGTCATTGTGTGTGGGAATCAATCTGAGCCTGCACGTCTGTCGCTCTCTGTGAGGCACAGCTTGCTCTGGATCTCCTCCTTCCCGGGGCAGTCAGTGTCCTTCTCCTCACTTCACCTGAGGCTGTCCTCTGTCCCCTTAGAAGGTCATTCTTACGTTGATAAGCACTGCGCACTGACTCATCAGCTCAATGCTCCCCTGGATACTTACACAGTTTGTCTTTAAAGTGGAAATCTCCTGGAATTTCAGAGTACAAGGCCGTGAGTGGTATAAAACTAAGCCCGAATGCTTATAGCCCCACAGCGCTGAGAAGGAAGTTGTCTTGGCTTGGTCTGTGAGCCATGTTGGGGTGAAGTTTCATTGTTGTGGATACAATGTTGTTGTAGAAGCCTACACAGCTCCTACGGGGCACCCAGGTTGAGAAATATAGACTTGGGGTTTCCCTTTTCCCTGCTGTTCATTCCTGTACTTCCCCTGTGCAGACAGACACCCTTGCAGAACAGGAGTGGCAGCTCCCCTTGGGACACACGGGGTGCCGATGGTAGTCCGTTTAGTACTTGCTCCTATACTGAGTTCAAGTAATAATCCGTCATTGGCCTTGGATGTTCAGACTCAAAGTACCTAAAGTTTCTTCTGATGTAGCTAGCAGCTCACAGCTCAATCACCTGGGCGTCTCTAGAAAGGGACAGAAATGTGGAAGACTCACAGTTAGAGCGATTGTGTTCTTACTGGTTGCTTTGTGTGTTGGCAGCGCAGTGAGCACTTGAGAGGAGCTCACCAGCAGATGTCAGCACCAGGCGGCATCGCCTCGACTGACACAGAGAGATGCCTGCAGCCAGTGCTGAAGCCAGGTACCAGCCACAAGGCTGTTTTTTCTACTTGCCAAACCCAAGGCTTCACCCATTCCTGATACAGTAGTGTCAGAGACTAATTCCTCAAGGTTAACCAGAATATTTGGGGAAAGTGTCACTGTCTATATATGAAAAACATTCCAGATCTGGGCAGATGCTAAAAGGAAGAAGGTAAGAGGCCTTATGGGAATGTAGTAGAAATGATGCCTTAAGCTGTAAACCACAAGTTGTTAGCTTCTGTAACAGCTCAGACAGGAGGGAAGACACTAGCCATGATGGTTTTGTTTTTTGTTTTTTTGGTTTTTTGTTTTTTAAAGAGGAAAACAGAAGAAAAGCCCAAACCAAGCCCTGACATTGACACCTGGATCTGGAGGTTAGGGCACAAGGCTCCCGACTACAGGACATCTTCATAGAGATCACAAACATCTCCATGAAGGAGACAGGATTCACATCGACACTACTGTTTCCCATAGGCATCATCTACAGCAACAATGGAATGCCTCACTTATGCCTACATTGACCATTCCATAGTTGCAAATGCTACTCATTGAGCCTGTTCAGCAACAATCTCGTGGTGTCTGATGTAAGAGAAGCCACAGCAGAAAGGCTGCAATATGGAGCATGCATGGCACAAGGCAAGTAAAGGACCAGAAAACAGATGCCAGCCACACTTTTGCCTAGCCTGTGTCTGGGAGCTAATGACATGTGTGACCCTCAAGCTTCCAGAGCTTAGTGAACGGATAATGATGATGAGCAAGATGGAAACAAGAGTGGTGTGGTGGCAGATGAAAGAGAGCAACAGGAGTGTGCCACTTCGTCTCTTGTCAACTTGACATCAACATCTGGGAGTAGTGAACTTCAGATAAGAAAATGCATCCATCCCGTAAGCTCTGGTTATGGGATGAGCCTGGAAGGCAAGCCAGCCAGCAGCAGCCTTCCTCTGTGGCCTATGTTTCAAGTCCTACCTCCAGGCTCATGCTTCAAGTTACTGATCTGACTTCCTTCCATGGAATGGCTGGAAGCTGGAAGATTAAACAAATCCTTTTCTCCCCAAGCTACTTTGGGTCATGATTGTCATCACAGCAATAGAAAGCAAACTAGGATGAGGGTGATCTGTTCAAAGTACACTACATGCAGCCCTGAAAATGTCGGGAAGAAACCCATTGTTTTGTAAAACTAATACACACAAATAGAAACATCAAAAAAGAAGATCTGGTGAAAGAGGTGGAGACAGATGAAGAAGAAAATCTAAGAGAAGGCTTCCAGTGATGTCAAATGCTAGTGTGTCTCTCTAAAAAGGAGCGTGGTCCAAAAGAATATGGAGTTTGGGGTGGGGCTGGTCTAGACAGATGGAGGCTGGGCACATAGTTCACTACTTCTGTTGTTTAACCAGCCCTAGGTTTAAAAGCAGGGTTGTGGAGAGGACTTTTGGTGCATGGCCATGCTCAGCAGTGAAGATACAGATGACTCAAGCAGGACAGCCTCCTTGCTGTGGCCTCCCTGAGCTATGGAGGTGCCTCTTAGACAAAGTCATCCTCTCACAGGAGTCACAGCTTGTGAATGTGGATGCCAACAGCCTCCTGGGAGCCAGACACAACCTGCATTGAAAGACAAGATGGGCAGAGGTGGAGACAACCTAAGGTGCCCAGTTGAATATCGGAATTAGCCATGGGCAGGAAGAGAGAGAGCAAGAAATTTTGGACACCATACAATTAGAGTGACTGTTAAACCAAAATGTTTTACCAGATTCCCCAGAAATCACATGTAGACCAAAAAGAGAAGGATAAACTAATAGATAAATAAAGTCAATATGTACTTCTACGTCTGGTGAGCCAAGAAAAGCCTCAGAGCATTTTGAATATAGGATTGGGTCTTGGATTTTTGTCAGAAATGCTTCACTGATGAGGAAGTGGCCCACTAAACGTGTTGGGTAAAGTCTTTTTCTAACAAGCTGCTCTGAACCCAGCTTCTTGTGCAGTGGGTGCCGAATGCATTTCCCATCAAGGTCGGGCACCGGGCATGCAGTGCTCTGCATCTCCCATCACTTAACACTGGCAGTTTAAGATGTGTCAGAGAAGAGAGAGCAAGCAGTGCCAGAAGATCTGGGAAAGAAGGGGTACACTTTGACAGACAAAAGGGTGCCATGAAAATCCAAGGGGACCAAAGAGAAACTGAACCAAATGATGCAAGAATCCATGAGGGCAGACAGAGTAATACATACTCAAAGGTCAGGTCAGAGAAGTAGTGGGAAAGACCTGAAACACGCAAGATGTTCAAAATGCTTAGGATTAAACTTACCAAGAAAGGTGAATACCTTAGCAATAAAACCCAAGCACTTTCATGAAATACATGCAAACAGACATGTTGATTGTCTTTATAATAAAACCATGGTATATATTCATAGAGAATACAGCCATAAAGTACAAAGAAAGCTGATGATGTTTGTAACATAGTAGAGCTAGAGGGCATTGTGTTATGTGAGCTAGACACAGAAAAATATCATGTTCTTGAACATAGGTGGACATTAAGAAAAAAGTTAACCTAAACATGGATTTCTGATTACGAGAGGGAGATAAAGCCACACAGCGTTTGAATTGTGTCTGGTGGTCGCATGAACTGAGACAGCATACCAAACCCACTAATATGTGTGATTAACACATTCACTAATCAAAAATAAAATAGATTTCTCCCCACGGATTTCTGGTTAATGTCACAAAGAAGTTAATCAACTTCAATCTAATGTATGAACATAATATATCTCCCAATGAAATACCAAGACATTTATTTTTTAAGACATTTATTTTTATGGCAAACTTCTGAGCTTGACTGGAAAGTCTTGCCTACGGCTACAGGACTAACCTTGCAAACATTTCCCTGAGGAGGAAGCGCAGTGTGGGTAAACTGAAGGTGAGAGGATCCAGCATTCTAGATAGCAAAGCTTACCTGGAACCCCACCACCACCACCACCACCACCACCAGTCATAGTGTGGTATCTGCCCATTGCTGACCACCAGTAGCTAAGACCCAGAAACATCCAAGCAAGCATGAGAAATGAGAGCAAATCAGGCTAGAAAAGAAGGTGGAGCTAATACCACCATTTGTTGCCTGGTTTACATATCTTAATATATTTATTATTTATTTATTTAGAGAGGATGTGCATATGTGTATGTACACGTGTACATGCATGTGTGCCTTTGGAAGTCAGAAAGGAGTATCAGATCACCTTTGAGTTACAGGTGGTTATGAGCCACTGGACATGGGTGCTGGGAACTGAACCCAGGTCCTCTGGAGGGGCAGCAAGCCCTTAAGTGCTGGAGCAGCAATCCAGCACCGTTCAGTTGTTTCTGAGATTGGGACTCCATGTCTAGTTCAAGCTGCTCTCTGAAGTGGCAATCTTGCTAGCACTGGAATTACAGGCATGTAATTCCTATGACCTACTATACTTAACCAATGTTTTTTGTTTTTTTTTTTAAATGAGGATGCCATTTGTGTAACAGACCAAATTGTATCTATAGCTCATGTTCCACACCAAAATGAATGCCAGTGAATAGGTCAGGATTTAAAAAAAAAACTTAAAATATCACAAAAATATATCTGTTAAAGTATGACTATATATATCTGTATATAATTAAAACTGGTTATATGCAAATGTTTAAAATTCAATATGTCTTTGTGAACTGGTCAAGGGCAGGGGTGCAATCAACCAGGATCCACTGAGATGGTGACCTCAAGGCAGAAACATCTCAACAGTATGGAGAGAAAGAATTCTCTGCGTTCAAGTTTAAGTAGTCCTTGGCCTTTGTTCCTGTTTTACGTGTTCAAAAAATAAAATTAAGGGTTTTAAATAAAACATTAAACTAGCCTAGTCCCTGAGACTTAAGAATTACTATCAAATTGGTAGCATTAACCATACAGAGAAAATTATTATTTAAGTTGAGCACATCACTCTGGCTGTATATACATGAAAAGCAAAACTCTACAGGCAAAAGGTGCTGGAGAGACGCCTTCCTGCGTGCTGGGCAGGCTGTGTCAGAACACTGCTGTGATTTACGTCATGTGCAGTGATTAGAATCAAGCAAAAAAGGAGAAATACTGCCATGGGTGAGAACCAGGGTCTCCACTTCAGAGGAAGTCGGCAAGAAACACAGATGGGGAAGCTTTGGGGACCTTAGAAGATTGGCTTTGCTGTTTACATACATACACGGAAAGAACCTAGGAAAAATCACATGCTGGTGGCCATGAGTGTGGTGCATGCTGTGCAAATCTGGATTTCTAAAAGTCATCCCTATAAAAACAGAAGGAAATCTGAGGAAAAGGGCAAGGGGTGACTCTGGAAGAGACCCGTACAAAAGGAACCTAAAATACTGTGTGTGTGTGTGTGTGTGTGTGTGTGTGTGTGTGTGTGTGCATGCATGTGTGTCTGTGTCTGTCTATGTCTGAGTGTGTGTGTCTGAGTCTGTGTGTCTTTGTATATATGTCTGTCTGTGAGTATCTGTATCTGTATGTCTATGTGTATATGTGTGTCTGTATATATGTATATATATATATGTATATATGTGTGTGTGTGTGTATGTGTGTGTGTGTGTGTGTGCATGCATGTGTGTCTGTGTCTATGTCTGAGTGTGTGTGTGTCTGAGTCTGTGTGTCTTTGTATATATGTCTGTCTGTGAGTACCTGTATCTGTATGTCTATGTGTATATGTGTGTCTATATATATGTATAAATATATATATATGTATATATATGTGTGTGTGTATGTGTGTGTGTGCATGCATGTGTGTCTGTGTCTGTCTACGTCTGAGTGTGTGTGTGTCTGAGTCTGTATGTCTTTGTATATATGTCTGTCTGTGAGTACCTGTATCTGTATGTCTATGTGTATATGTGTGTCTGTATATATGTATATATATGTATATATATATGTGTGTGTATATATATATATGTGTATATATATGTGCATGTGTATATACATATATATGGCTGTGTGTATATGTGTATGTGTCTATGTATATGTCTATGTTTGTGTGTGTCTGTGTGTATATGTCTGTGCATTCTCTGTGGGTATTTATGCATGTCTGTGCATTTTGCATATGTATGTGTGTCTATAGGTCTGTGTGTTTGCATGTGTGTATATGTATATATTTGTGTGTGTGTGCATATGAGCATGTGTGTGTGCATATGTCTGTGTGTTTGCATGTGTGTCTATGTGTTTAGTGTGAGAAGTGCCTCAGGAAAGCAGGTGTTGTCACAAGGCCCCTTGTCATCAAGAAATAGCTTACACTGATTCAACCTGAGACACTTCAAGCAATAAAGAATTTTGAGAGTGATAGATAAAAGGCATTGAAGTCTAGATAACAATAATCAGTCAAGAACTAAAAAGGAGAAAATAGAGAACACCCCCTCCACCTCCCCTCAAGAAAAGAAAAGAATAACCACTGTTAGATGCAGAAGAGGTATCAGGATTGGATTACAATATTTTTGTAACCACCAATGGCAACAGCTGACCCAGAGATGGATTAGAAAGAGATGTGAAATCAATGGGTGAGGAATTGTTGAGGATCAAGCTAAACTCACAAAGCATCTGTCTTCAGAGTATTTGCTTTTGACCAAGAATATGGGGCTCTCTGCTGTGCAGAGCGCAAGCACTGGCTTCCCTAACCACGCTCTCATAAGAAGAATCACCAACAGGAAGACTGGAGGGAGTTAGGTGTGCACCTCCTACTGCAGGACAGCGCCTAGGCAGCACAGGCAGGGTTGCCTCTCTCCTTGGTGTTCTTGACCCCCTCCAAATAAAAGAATAAAAGAAAGAAGGAAAAGAACATAAGACACTGTACAATTTTCAGCTTGGGTAATGTCTTAGGGCTGCCGTTGCTGTGAAGAGACCCATGACCAAGGCAACTCTTATAAAGATACATTTAATTGTGGCTGGCTTACAGGTTCTGAGATTCAGTCCATTATCATCATGGCAGGAAGAATGGCATCATCCAGGCAGGCATGATGCTGGAAGAGCTGAGAGTTCTACCTCTTGTTCTGACAACAGTGACACACTTCCTTCAACAAGGCCACACCTACTCTAACAAGGCCACACCTACTCTAACAGGGCCACACCTAATAGTGCCCTTCCCTGGGCTAAGCATATTCAAACCACCACAGGTAGTTTAAAATGAACAATTCTGGGAGGAAGGAGTAAGGGGAAATAAAAGAAGTACAGGGAACGTACATATTTTGTTTGCAACTTTTCAATTTTTCTATAGATTTCAAGATTTTTTTTCTCTAACAGAAAGAGGACAAGAGAGAAGATGAGACATGATTCCAGACCTAGAGTGGCCATCACAGTCAGTTGGATCTTGCTGCAGCACACAGGCCAACCAGGGAAGGGCAATTTCAACCAGGACCTCCAGATTCTGCCCCTCAGTGTCTGCTCCCAATATGTGGGCTTTCCCACTCTGACTCCCACAAAGCAGAACAAGAACAAGACAATAGACCACACTGAAGTCTGCTGGCAGAGTGGTGTTTGGGATTTTGTTTTTATTAAATGGACTGCATTGACTATGTGATTGACTATGGTCAAAAGGAAGGCTATGAAAGAATTGGACTCTCCCTATCTTAAAGCCCAATCTTCTCAACTCTAATTGTGCAAAAGACCACAGTTTTTAGTGTGGCCAAAGGATCATCCCTGGAGAACTTCCCAGAGTCCTAAAGGAATGTTGTCCAAGTAAGCTCTCTAGCTAGTGCCAGCATTCCTACCCTGGCAAGCAGAAGAGCCACAGCTGCCACCAGGGCAATGGCAGCTTTCCTCCCTGTTAGGGAGGATGCCGAGGACAAGCCTGGGAACAGAGGGGCATAAAGCTGGTAATAAAGCCTAGTCCAGACCAGAAGATGAGGCTAGCCTGTGTAGGGGCCCTGGCTTCTGTAGTCAGCGGCTTCCTGGAACCTCAAGTTGCCTAGGCTCCCCCTACTTCATCTAGTGTTAGCCTGGGAAACTTGACCACTTCCCTCTGCTGCAGTAGCTCCTTCCCCTTCCTCCACTGCCCTTGGCTGTTGCTTTTGAGGGTTCACTGTTGAACAGCTCTTGCCTCCTCTAGCTCCAGAGGAATCCAGAACCTTCCCATTCTTTTGTGTTCTTTCTGCAGCCTCCTGGCTGTGATTCAAATGTTGTTCCAGGAGAGTCTGAGCACTGAAGGGGCATCCAGAGGGGATCCCATTTACACAGGCCCTTCTCCTAGCCCCCTGAGGATGACTGTGACCAACCCATTGCCCTGCTCCCTCCCCGTTTCCTTGGTGCTGTACAGGAAGTTTCAGGACATGGTTCAGAATCATTCACTTATTCAAAGTTCCTCGAACTCCAGCTGAATCCTCTTCTCTCTTAGGGAGAAACATCTGCTCTCATATAGCTCCCACAGTGGCCAAATGTCCATAGGAGTCCTCCCTTCCCAGCGCTACTGTGCTTGTGTGGGTTCCTCTTTGTTTTCTACCTGCACCCTGACACAATCCACTTCCCACTGAGTGTGCAGCCCTAAGCACCTCAAGGGTGCACAGGGTCACACAGGCCTTTCCCATCTCATCACTCTCAGATGACTGTCATTTGTGACCCCTGTAGTTGGAGGGAGCTTGTCTTCCCTCTCTTGCCACCCAGTCCCTGTCTCCTAGTCTCCTGTCCATTTGTTTCATTCATTCATCCATTTATTCATTCATTCATTACAAAAGCTCACACTCTATTCCACGCCCCAGGGTACCTGCTAGGACCACAGAAATGAAAAGAAAGACCTGCTTCCAAGGAGGTTACATAAGGAAAGAAATGAACAACAACAAATCCACAGAATTTAATGACGTGTGATGCAACTGTAGAAACGAGCTGTAGAGAAAAATAAAGCCAGAGCTTTAGGAGATGGCTCAGTCAGAAAAGTTCTTACAAGAAGTATGAAGAGCTGAGCTTGGTCCCCAGCACCCATGCAAAAGCCAGGCATATGCTTGTAACCCAGCCCAAGGAAGGGACCAACCCGGGAATGCCTGCACCTTGACGCTAGCCAGCCTAACCAAACCAGCCAGTTCTGGGTTCAGTAAGAGACCGCGCCTCAAAAAATAAGGTGGAGAATGATCAAAGAAGACACTAAACATAAGTTTCAGGTATCCACATATGTGAACATGCATAGGTGCAAGACTGGGACACACAACACGCCCATGTGCACACCCAGAAAGGAAAAAGGGCAGAGTGGGCTACTCCTTTTTAAATAAAGCTGTCTATCTAAAATCAAATGGTAGCATTGAGGTAGGGCTGTAAAGGACATGCGGCACAAGGCTTGCAACCATCTGAGCTGTGTTAGAAAATGGTGAGTGCAAAGATCCCAGGACTGGCCAAAGACTTGGGCTCCATGCAGTAAAGCAAAGCTGCCAGATGCTAGCAGGAGAATTTAATCTGAGACAAACCCTGGTCATGTAGGAGGTGCCGACTTTATTCTAAGTGTAAAACATGCATGTTCTGAGCAAGATGTTGGGGAAGAGTCTAATCCTAGGTACACAAAGATGAGTTTGATGCTTTTGGCTACTGTACCCTGAGGCCACTGCTCTCACGGCCCCACCACCACTGGTCCAAAGGAAGGAAGAGTAGCAGGCAGGACCTGTAGGGTGCAATTCAGACCTCTAGAGAGCCAGTGACCCAATAGTTGAGGTGTGGGTGGTGGATAGGGTGTGGTACCCCACTGACCGGTCTGCAACAACCTTACCTTGGGCTTTTCTTCTTCAGCAAGATGGTGTCTAAACAGAGAAAGCAGAGCATTAGCAAGGAAGGCTGATGACTCCTCCGCTCAGCTAGGGGATGCGAGGGTTCAAAGCTAGCAGGGTGGAGGAGCTCTATGGTGTGCCACCCACTGGGAAGTGGTTCAAGGTACATCTTAATGCTGTTGGAACTTCTCTAATAACAGTGACTGAGCCCCTTGGCTGGCACACAGGTGTGACTGACTGTTCCCCATACCACTCATGACCCATAACCCCCTCTGCTTGCAACCTGAGCCTCCCAAAGGGGCTGAAGTCCTCAGAAGAATGGAGGTTGAAGACTGTGGGACTAGGAAGATAGTTTCTTCCACTCTTACTGGTAGAAAAACCAAATCAAAGACAGACAGGTGCTTGTGACCAATGATGTCTATTTCTAGAAGCTCCCTCATGGCCCACACTATCCTCCCCCATGTATCTCTACGGGTCATGGTCACGTTTTCCAGAAGAAGAGCTGCTTCTTCCTCCTTGTCCTCAGAAGTCCCCCACAGAAAATTTCACCATCATCATCTTCATTATCTCTGGGTCTGAGGTGTCTTCCAAAGAGAGGGGTTCAAGTCCATGTCATGTTTTGCTAAGTGACTCATGGAGAAACTGCTCAGGTCCTGCAGGGAGGCCCTCCTTGAAACAGCACAGGCTGTGAACTGCACGCTGCTGTTCACAAACTGAGCCACATCTGGATCATATGCAACCACTCTGCCCTGCTCTGGGTATGGCCTGCCTATCAACCAGCTGAACTCAGGACCTCAAGGCCCCCTGGGACTATCTGATCATATCCATGGGGGGGGGGGAAACAAAAACAAAAAACAAAAAGCAGAGGTCTCATTTTGAAACTGACTACAGACCTTCCCATCTTTCTCCAGAGAGCTTAATTCTAAGTCACTTAATAGCAGAGGTGACTGAATACAGAAGTGCGGTGACAGAGAGATAGGGAGGGAGACACGGGGAAGACAGCTACAGAGACACTCCATTGATTCTCTGGGGAAGTTCCTGGGCTGTGGGCTTGTGGGTTTGATCTGTCTTTGCCACAGTGTCCCTCAGTGTCTCCCATTAGGTGGATTCACAGGACACCATTTGCTATAGCTGGGATCTAGAATGTTCTCCAAATGCTTATTCCACAGTCCACTGTGCTCTTGGAAAGTGGGGCAACCTTTAAAACGTGGGACTTACTGGGAGATCTTAGGCCTTGGGGCATGTCCTGGTGGGGATAGTAGAGCCCCAGTTTCTTCTCTCTGAGAAGAACCAGCTTCCTCCTCCACACTCATGGCTTATTATATCATCCCCAAATCAAGAAGCTCAATAGAACATGGATCAAAATTTCAACACTGAGCCCAAATCCCTTTCCTCTCTTTAAGTTAATTGCCTGCGGTATTTTGTCACAGGAACACAAAAGGCCGACAGACAGAGACAATCCTTTCTCCCACAGAGCAGTGCAGGTTCTGTTTGTCATGGCTCCCTTACCCTGGGGTTTGTTCTTCAGGTCTGCAGAGTCATTATCAGACAGGTGTCTCCGGATCATGCAGATCTTCAGGGCAAGGAAACCTGCAGATATGGCTACTCCCAAAGCCATACCAATGATGGCATATTTGAAATCTGCAGCACAGGGAAGAACTGAACTCAGGATTCAGCTGTCAGCTTCCAGGGAGCTTCCAGAGTTCTAGATGAAGTTCAGGGCCATGTTCTTAGACTTTATCATCCCACATGATAACTTGGCATGCTATCTCAATTTTCCATTCTCTACTCCCAGCCCATCCCCTAACCCCAGAGCCCTACCTTGATCTCTCTAGCTGTCATAATAGTGGACATTCAAGTTCCCCAGGACTGGCCACCCAACCTCTGCTAGTAGGCAACTTACTCCTCTGGCTTCCTGCCCTCCTACCTCACTTATCCAGTAAGCTCATCTATCAAGGATTTGAAAGCTGCTACTATGCAGTGAACCTAAATGTTAATATAAGGGCAGGACCTGCCCTATCTTCAAGAAGCTTTGAGTCTGCTGAGAAAGACAGATAAAGAGGTAACGTCACATGACAAGTGGTCTGGACTGGGATGGGAGTCCAGGGTTTCCTTAGAGGAAGTGATGTGTGGATTACTTCTTGCTGGTAAAGCAAGCCTCAATATTGGGAGGAGAAGGCACTATGGGGAAGGGAGCAGATGAATATAGATGAGTGTGGGTCTGCAGTTAGCCTTGCCACTGGGGTATGAGAACATTGCTGATCTGTCACAGGGAAGCAAAATGCAGGGGTAGTAGTCTGCATTTCTTCCTCGCTGCTGGGATGCTGGGCTCAAGAAATGCCAACATGTCACTCAGGGGAGGCGAAATACAGCCTAAAATGGGATCCCAGTGTGTGTTTCACCAGGTGAGAAACAGAGGCTGGGATGGAGGCTGTGGTTCTCAAATTCCTGGGCACCCAGATGCTGCTGGGAACTTCAAGGAGTTGAGAATGGGCCCTCAGGCCAGCCATGAGCCCTGAGCCCAGGGCTGGGGTGAGGAGGGTTCAGCTTAGCTCAAAGTGAGTGCCAGGACTGCAGAGGGGTGTTCTGCAAGAATCTTAGGTAGGATGAAGGCTTCCCCCGTGGCAGTCCTTGATGAAGGAGACAGTCTTTGCTTGCCCGACCTGTTTTATTCGTGGCAGATCAGAATTCACGCCACTCAGGGTGCACCAGAGATTAAATACCTTTTGCAGGAAGGAATGCCTAGGAAAGGATGCTTATTGGCTAAACACTCAGGGCCCCTAGATATTTCACTGGCATGGGGAACTCTAGGCTTTATGTTATGGTCCTCTTAGTTGAGTGTCATGGTCATGTGTTCCAGGATCAGAATTTGGACAAGAGCTAGCCAGAACTCCTATCATTCTCAATTATGAGAATTTATTGGAGTTCTGAATGACCTTGCCAGTTCTTCTGTCTAGTGGCATGGTCTACTGCCCCATTGATGAGGGCCAGGGAGAATGGCAGTACTTGCTATCAAAGAATTTGCTGCCCCCTTCCCATAGTGCCTACTCCTCCCCATACTGAGGCTTGTTTTATTAGCAAGGAGTAATCCACACATCATTTGGGGGAGCTAGGTCTGCTGATTAGAGACAGACAGCACAGAGAGGTGGCTTTGATGGCTTGTATCCCTGGAATAAAGCTATTTTGACCATTCAGTGGGCCTGTAGGCTAGCTGTGTGCTGGCTAGCAAGAACACACACCAGCATGTAACGGAATTCTTTGCAAGATATCACTCCAAATCTGTACATAGACCAAGCAAGGAAGCTACCTACCAATCTCAGTCCCAGCAGGCTTGCCCGTTGCCAGCACTTGAGCTCCTCCTGCAAAGAAAGAATCCCAAGCCTTGTTAGAAACCACAGCCAGGGCTTCTCAATAGTAAGAGTACCTGCTGCACATGTATAAGAGCCCAAGGTCAATCCCCAGCACCTACATTTTAAAAGATGAGAGAGAGACGTGGACACACATGCCTGTCACTGTAGTGCTGTAGCAGGACAGAGACAGAGACAGGATGGCTAGTGGGCCTTACACCAGCACAGCTCCAGGTTCAGTCAGAATGTCTCAAGAAAAGAGGCAGAGTGATAGAACAGCACACCCGATGTTCTCTTCTAGTGTTCACATAAAAATGCACAGGCACATGCATGGATGGACACACACAAATGCACGCACACTTATACACACATACACAGAGAGAAGGGAGACAGGAGAGAGAGAGAGAGAGAGAGAGAGAGAGAGAGAGAGAGAGAGAGAGAGAGAGAGAAACAGAGAGACAGAGAGACAGAGAGAGACAGAGAGAGAGACAGAGAGAGAGACAGAGAGAGACAGAGAGACAGAGAGACAGGGAAAGACAGAGAGAGACAGAGAGACAGAGATTGGCTCACATACACATCATACGCACTAAAAATAAAAAGAAGCTCAACACTTGTTGGAACAGGGGACTGAGCTCCAACTGGGACATTGTTGACCAAACCTTCTTCCCCTTGACCACCATCCTCAAAACCTCAGTGGGTTTCTGACTGTTGGAGAGTCTCAGGACCTTGCTGAGGTGCTAAATCTTTCCTCAAAACCCAGCTGAGGCACAAGATCCTGTTGGGCTCAGCACCTTATTCCTGAGCAGTTTCTAAGACCCTGTGCTGATTCCAGCCTGCATCTAGTTCACTCTTACTACCCTATGTAGTCTACCCAGACATCTTCCACCGGACTACTCCCTTGGTCTAGCCCCTTCTACTCCCTCTCTACCTTTATCTGGTCTTGATTCTATGTCATTTCTTCTCTGGCTCTCCACACATAGGTGAGCTGCCCCTTTTGGAACCTCAACAGCCCTATAGGTCTCCAACTTAACTGGCCAAGTCACTATTAACATTTATATATTGCTGCTGGACATCAGTTGCCATGCTAGTAGCTTCTCAGCTATCAGCCACTGAGTGTGTCTTGGAGATCTCTCCAATGGCCGCACAAGAGTGTCCAGCATTTGACACAGTACCTGACAAATAGGAAGTCTTAATATGTCAAGTGAATCAATGAGTGAATGAATGATGGAGGTTCCAAAGCCAGACCACCATTCAGGGATGCCTCATGATTCAGGCCAGGCCTTCAAACCTGGAGGCAGAGACTCCACTAACTAGCACACAGGTGCTTCCGCAGACAGGATATATAGACTGTGGGCGTTGGAGAACATTGGCAATCCTCAGTCGCTTATTCTGAAACAGATATGGACTACAGTCCAGATGGCCGTATATTTAATATAACATTGACTCTGCAACATGGTCTCTGTGATCATCACCATTTGATGAATGAGAAAAGAAAGATATTGAGAACTTAATAATGTGTCCAAAGATTGAGCCAAGTAGAAGGTAGCAGGGCTGGGAACCCAGAATCCATGTACCATACCTGTAGGAAATACAGCCCAAGACTCCCCACGGACACCAGAAACCACAAAGTTCTAAACCCTATATCATGTTCTCTCTTACATATATACACCTAGACACACACACACACACACACACACACACACACACAAATATTTACAGCAATAGCCAATAATAAAGTAAAATGATTATGACAACATACTATAAAAGGTTATTTAGAATGTATGAAGTGTTTATTTCAGGAATTTTCCTATTAAGCTTTTCAGATCATGATAGACTGCAGTTGGTTGAAACTCCAGAGAATAGAAACAGCAACAATGGAGACATAAATCCACACCACTCAGGCCAATGACTAACTGGATCTCAGCCTCCTCTCATGCACCTCCATGGGTCTCTCCTGGGAGAGAACAGGTGGCTGGGCCCTTCCCACTGAGCTCCCAGGAGGCTGCCTCCTGAGCCCTGAGCTCCTAGGGGTGAAAGGGACAGAGGCTCTGACTGCCCAATCAGCAAAGAGCTTTTCCATTCACCCATGACCACTGACGACCCTCAGTGACCCTCAGCACACTGTGTTCAGCTAGTGCTATACAAAGGACTGAGACAGGCTGACTCCATGACAGGCTTCAGATTGGCAGCTCAGGAGACAAGGCCTAAATCTCTTTCCAAGAACTGGGCAAGCCCAGGCAAATCCAGGCCTCAGAAGCGCATTGCTTCTGGCCACTGGGGGAGGGAGAAGAGAGGATGGAAGGAAGCTCTAACCTCAGAGTCTCCCTGGATCCCATCCTAGACAGCAAAACTACCCAAGTTCGCGTTTTCCTGAACACTGGGATCCTTCTGTTGGGTCCCAAGGCTGAGATCTATGCCTTGTGGTCAGCTCAGCCCTTTGCAGGTCCCTTAGACACCACCCTTTCTGTACCCTGCTCAGATCCCCTCTAAGCCTTGAGGTATTCCACTAGTCTGAGTCTTTCAGTTGAGGGGATTTCCTTCTTTCCCACTGAGGGAATTATCATACAGAGACAAACCTAGTCAGCGGATGGAGCTGTGCACTAGAGCAATAATTCCTGCTAGCCAGCCCTCTGGCCACTCGGCGGCAGCCTTTCCCCTCCTCAGGGAGAAAAATCCTCCCTATCTGCCCTAGCTCCTTTGCTCTCACTGTCTCACTGGGAGGTCTAACTCTGCTCTCTAATGAGCCCCTGGGTAAGGATCCATCCAGCAGGTGACCTGCCTCCTGCTGGGGTCGCCAGCTGGGGGACTCCCTCTTGGGTTGTAGAGCCTCAGCAAACGCCACAGCTCTGCAAAGTAGCTAGAGGATGGATGGCCTTTGCAAGGCTTGTCTGACAGCAGTCATGGGACTGCAGGATGCCTTGGTCAGTACTGGAGTGTGCGAGACCCCGGGAGGAAGTTTGAGCAAACCCAGAAGGAGCTTCTGCCCATGTGTTTGCAGTTCTTGCAAGGCTGGGGCAAGGGCAAAGTACTGGAACACAGGCTCTTAAGACCCTGTTCAGTCCAATGGTTGTCTGCTAACATCCGCTCCTGTATGTGTAAGGCTCTGGCAGGGCCTCTCAGGAGACAACCATATGAGGCTCGTAGAAGCGGGGGGGGGGGGGGTGGGGGGGTGGGAGAGGATGTGATAGGGTGTTTCTGGGAGGAAGGGAAACCAGGAAAGAGTTTATATTTGAAATGTAAATAAAGAAATATCCAATTTAAAAAAAAAAAGACCCTGTACAGTCTGGACCTGGATGGATATGTCATGGCTGCTGTCCCTGACGTAGATGTCACCTGCTACTTCTAACCCCATGATCCTGGCTAACACGTGTGTGTGCATACATATGTGCATGCACAGACGTGCATTGTGCTTCTCATCACTGTCCCTGATGAGCTGGGTGCAGAGGTTGAGCATAACCTCAGCTGTGGCTTTCTAGATGGGCTTGCTGAGACCTTGATGCTTTCTGGAGAAGGGGCCCACATAGCCTTCCAGTGTGAATAGGGTGGCTTCCTGCACACAGGCACTCTCTCTCAGAGGAACTTACATCAAGACACTCAACCGTCTCTCCACACCCCATTTGGGCCTGATGCTTTGTGCTTTATAAAGAAGCTTCAGATAAATTTGATGAGGACATGAACACAGCAGCCTCTCTCTGTGCCCCTCCAGCCTGTGGCCTGCTCTGCTGGGTGGCTTCCAATCCTGTAAGAGTTTATGGCTCTTGAGCTAGAGGTGTGGGTAACTAGAGGTAGAGCACTTACTTAGCGTGCATGAAGAGCCATGTTCCTTGCCAGAACTGAAAGGGGGGGGGGGGGGGGAGGAGACAAGAGTAAAGGCCCTATCAAGTAGCTTAGCCTCCCCTCCAGCGGAAGAGGGCAGGGTTGCCTCACGAGAGCCAAGAAGAGTGAGCCCCAGGAACAGTTTGGACTTGCCCATCTCTGTTGGAATCTAACCCGCTAAAAGCCCATCCCTGGCATCCAGGCCTCTTTGTGCTGTCCACCTGTTGAGTCCATTCTCACTGGGGGTTAACATTCCCTGCCACCTTATTTGGGCAGAATCAGGGTGTGTGATTCCCAGTTGTGGGCTAGTCGGCATGTGTCATTCTATAAGCATCTGAACTAAATATAGGGGGTGGCCGCCCTAAATGTTTGTCAACCCATGCCTGCCCACATTCATCTTGGTACTTAAACATTGAGGGGTGGGTGGTAGGTCCTAACTTTAGATCTCATGAATTCCGACATTCCCAGCTAAAGGAAACAGGCTTCAAATGTCAGGAGCAGCATCCACTCTATCATTAAAAGAGTACACACTCAAACAAAGGACCTGCAGCAGAGTAACTGAAGTACCCAGAGGTGATCATGAACTGTCAAAGAGTGACCAAGGGTACCGGAGTAAACGTTCACCACTTGATCCATTGTAGGATCTTGATGTTCCTCCAGGAACTACTTCAGGTGATTCTTGCTGGGGAGGGCTGGCTCCAGGCTGGCCTTGAGAACCATACTGATCACTGACTTAGGGGATAGTCCCGACACAGCATCATAGAAAGTCAGGTGTTTGAGTGAGGTGGGAATGGAGAACACCGGATGAAATGAGGAACTAGGGTAGCTGCAGACAAACCTACTGAGAGCATGTAAACAGAGCAAGCCAAGATATCCTGTCCTGATGTTCCTCGTCACCTTTAAGAATTAGTGCAAAAGCCACCTCCAGAGTCCTCTGGAAGACTCCTATTGCCTCTGTTGGTCCAGGATCACTTCTGAACCCTCCCCAGACTACCTCCTCCCCTTATATTTTGCTCTATGGCACAGAGGTACCAATCGTATGAGGAGAGCTCTTTTCCCCAGGGACAGGATGATACCTGAGAGCCCTGATGGATGGAGAGCCAGGGTAGAAAGCAGTTTTGAGATGGCTGTGCAATCAATCCAAAGCTACTCAGTGTGAACTCAGAAGTAGCTCAAAGCCCTGAAGCGATAAAATCAAGTTTGTAAAAAGCCAAGTAGAGTTCAACCACAGAGACAAATGAGTGATAGCATCGCACATGTGATTCTGAGCCCCCTGGAAAGTCTACTAAGAACACCTCCATCTTCTGCAGTGAACTGTGAGTCCTCAGGAGCCTGGGCCGTGCTAGTACACAGCTGGAACTATGCAGTAGTTGAAAGAGTCACAGAAAGGACCCTGAGCATGCAGCTGGGATTCACACACTGTTCCATCTTAAGCCTGGCTCTTTTTTCTGGGAAAACAGGGACATAAGACTCTGGTGTGTAAGAAGTGCTCACCAGAGACACAGCTTCCTCTCTCATTGACCTTGAAGTTAGGGCTGCTCTGTTTTTAAGATCTGCTTGTTTGGGTGACATGAGTGTGGCATCCCCTTCTCTTCTTGGATGTTCATGAGTAGGTGGGCATCTAAGAAAAGCAGGGACAGAAGGCCTGACTTTTTAGCGCCCCCATGGGGCTGTTTGAGCTGACCTGACAATGACACATGTCTGCCATTATGTAGTATGCCTCAGCCTTTGTATCAGTAGAACACTGAGGACAGACTATCTGGCCTTGGTTTTGTGGTCTTTTTATTCCCACTGTCTGTGTGACTTCCACTGAGGTCTAGAACCTTCTGTGACTTGCACAAACCTCAGGTGCCCTATCATAAGCCCCAAACCACCGGAGACAGTTTTTTTCTAGGTTACCCTCTTTCTCTTTCATCACAGCCTGACCCTAGGAGCCACATTTTCAGTAAACAGGATATCCTACATCCTCTCATGGCTCCTTGTGCCTCAGTCTTTCTCTGAGAGAACCTAGTTGGAGATAGAGCTGAATGAATGGGTCAGAACAAGAAAAAAAAAAAAAACACAGCCGAGAAGAGAAAGGGTAAGCGGAGTGGACAGCCAGGGCATAATGGCTGCCCGTTGATGCCAGAGAGTGTTACCCATGGAAGAGAGCCCTTAAGGATGCTTAGCCAACTCTTAATTCATACACCTAGCTAAGCCCTTGGACTTGACACCCAGAGAGATGGGCAGTGAGTAGGTATTGCCATATACTGAAACTTTCTGTCCATACATTCAGGCCACAGTGATTAACCAGCAAAGATGACCAAGGGGATACTCAACCCTGCCTGGGGGTATTGGGAAACTTCTACAAGTTTACAATTCTACAAGTTTTACAATTTAGTTAAAGACAGGATGACTAATGAGAGCCAGTGTAGAAGGATGGGAGGAGTGAGGAGAACAGAGCAGGAGGCAGGTACAAGGTCCAAAAGGGCCCGAAAAGGGGCTGAGAATACAAGAACTAAAGAGGTAGCTCAACGGGGTCATGCTGGCAGAGCACTGACACAGAGGCTGTCATAAGTGTCCTCAAACAAGTATAGGGACAGTCACATAGGTGATTCTTATTGTCAAGGTGCTGAAAATAGTCCTCGGGGATGGAAGGTATGGTCTTATTCATGTTTTGTCCAGCTAGGACACAGCTGCCCTGGACAGGAGTAAGAAGCAGGAAGCCATAGAAGACCATCAGACTGATGAAGAGGCCAGGGAGGCCATGAAATATGAGCAAGTGCCTCCACTTTCTAGAAATAGCACCTTAATTAAGAGGAAATGATAAGAGTGGGTGACCTGACAGCATCAAAACTCAGGCCCACGTTGTTTTCCAGAGCAATCTTTGCTAATTAATTCTTAAAGATTCACACACTGGGATCCAAACACTCAGCTTCCAGAAGCCAAAGCAATCGATACCTTCTCAGACTAATGGAGGGGCTGGAGGTTGGAGCTGCCTTGGGTCTGAAGGGGTGCCCCATGCATGAGAATGTTTGCAAAAATGGGGAGTTCTGGCTGGGAGTGGGGATCTGTCTGTGTTCCTTTTTACCAGGAAGTAAAGACAAGTATCAAACCACATCTGACAAAAAAGTGGCTGCAAGCCTTGGGGAGATAGGTACTGAAGGATGAGGATGCCTAGTGGATGCTAGCAAGGTAAGCAATGTCCTTCAAGTAAATCTGGCCCCCACCAGGCCCACTCTCACTAGAGAAAGTTTGTTACCTCTCCAAGACCATTAGTGAGTGCCTGAAAGAGTCCCTGTGACCTAGGTAGTGGAGGGCAAGCCACAGGAATAGAAAGGTACCTGGAGGACACTGTGAACCAGGACTTCCCATTATGTCACCCTCACTCCATCAGTGACTTTGAGCTGAGTCTGGTGGTGCGCTGAGCTCAGAGTCACTGGCCGAGTGTGGTTGTGTGTGTTCCTTGGATGTGCGTGCCCAGAGTGAGAGGCAGGCAACAGCTGTCTTTGCATTTGTAAACATCTGCTTTCCTGGTGGGAGAAGTGGGGGCTCTCAAAGGAGTGCTCAGACCAGGAAGGTCAGCCTTCCCAGCACGATCAAAGGTGGCCAGTCTCTAAAAGGAGAAATGTCTGCAACCCATGTCTAGGAGCTTCAGCTCAGATCAGGCCTGCTGTCTAGAGTGAAGCTCAACCCAGAGCTGCCTTGGTGGGGCTGTCTTGGAAGTGATCAGGGAGGCAGGCTCAGTGCAGAATAACTAATTAATGATGGTAAAGTATCAGGAAAGAGGGAAGCGCTGTCTAACCGCTAAGTGGTGAGGTTATTATTATTCATGCAATATTCATACTGTGCTCTTCAGCCTTGGGAAGCTTTGCTTAGCATCCTGAGGGACCTGCTGAGGGAAGCACATGCCCAGACAACAGAGCTGTGGGATGACAGCTGGTCTGGCCCAAGCAAAGGGGCCATGACATTGCAGAGAAAGCAGCAGCAAGCAAGGTGAGGGTGCCAGCTAGCCACCTGCCTCTGTTTACCAAAAGAGGCTGTTGAGTGGGCCCTTCTAAGCACTGGGCATCTTCCTCTGGCTATCTTTTAATAGGCAGCTCCTGACATTTGCAGAGCCCAGGGTGTGTCACATATTTAAATATTTAAGCTATAAGTCAAACTGTGCCTACCTCACCCTACCCCTTGACTCAGAAGTCCACTGTCCCCTTCTGAAGAGAGAAGATTTGCTCTAATAAATACTTCCATTGTGGTCAAAGAATGAAGAAGCCAGGCTTGGTCCTAGTTGCTTGAAGTCCTCAGACTCTCAGGACTGGAGATGGGACTTATACTAGCAGATCTTTCACAGTCTCTTACCTAAGCTTTGGCTTTCCCCTAGACTTATGGCTGGTGCCAAATCATGTTCCATCCCCATAATTTGGAGAGAAGGTGCCTCTTCTCTGGATATCTGGTTTTCTGGTACCTGAAAATTAAAGCATTTTCTCTCTCTTTCTTCTTTCTCCCCCTCTCTTCAAGGTAACCACTATGCTGAGGTATCCTGTCTTAACACATGCCTTTGCTTTTATCTGGAGAATCCTAAGCTCACAACATGCCCTTCCCTACAACTGAGTGCTCACCTAATTATTGAACTGTCCTGGCAAGATCAAGAAGAGAAATTGCCTTTGCATTGTTCGTGTGGTATGTGTGTACATGTGCAAGCACATATGTATGTTTGTCCACAGGAGCTGGCAGACTGGAACAGAGCCCTCCCTGACTATAATCCCAAGAAGTAACACAAACTGTTCATGCTCACATGCCTACAATATGAGTGAACTTTGAACATGGGTCAGCCTGGCTCTAAATGTCTCATACCAGCATGGGGAGTGGATCACCACTAAGAGTTGACTTGTCTTCAGGGGTCATGGCTCAGTGGTCAGGGTTTGTCAATTGCAGAAATCCCTGTTGTCCAATGCCCTAGGGCAGCTTA
>JADRCD010215832.1:27274-48025 GCA_019843815.1 Montemys delectorum | reverse complement strand
ATCTTTCAACAAATCCACACAAACTTAATTCCACCTCTTACAACAAAAACAACAGGAAGTGACAGTTACTTTTTCTTGGTATATTAATATGAAAATTAATATTACCAAATATCCTAATCGACTGAAATCCAATAACATGAGGAATTAGAAATTTGTTGTCATCCAATGCGGAGAGCCCCTGGGCCGTGCCCTAAGATGGCCCTGTCTTCTGCTCCTTTCAGGAGCACTGCCCTGATAAACAAGTCCTTATTTGGTTGTGCTTGCTGGCCTGGCTTGCTTCCTCATTTAGTGGTCTATCTGCATGAACCACGTGGCCTACTGTGATAGGCTCAGGATGGAGCATTTAAGGGCTAAGGGAAGTGCCCAAGGGGTCAGAAGATTGTTCAAGGTTCCTGAATAAACTGCTTAAAGAAGAGCTCTTGGGTTGTGTTGTTCTTGCTGGCCAAGAAAGTCGAGACTAGTGGTGACCCATACGGTAACCCTTTCTCTCAGCTACGGGGGCTCAGAACTTTCTGCAGTCAGGGCAGCCGGCTGGTAAGTTCCTAGGTAAGGTGGGAAGGGAAGCCCTCGGAAGTAGAGGCTATAAAGACTCTGGGTCGGAGCAATAAAGTTTCTCGGTGAAGTGAACTGAGATAAAAGTGAAAGTAATTATGGACGCTTTGCATTCGCACCCAATTTTTTTGGCTCTTCAGGAGCTACTATCTTCAAAAAATCTGAAACTTAAGAAAAGTACTTTAGAGAGGTTTCTCAGGAAGTGTGATACTGCAGCTCCCTGGTTTGCAGTGTCCGGCAACTTAACAGTGGCTTGCTGGGATAAACTCGGAAAAGATTTAGATTTTGCATGGGAGCAGGGGATGCTTAAGAACGGTCTTAGACCAGTATGGAAGCTAATCAGGGGGTGTCTAGAAGATCAGAGATGTTGCAAAGCCATACAAGAAGGACAGGCGGCATTAGCACAGATAAAGGAAGAGAGGTCCGTAAAATCCGGTAAGGAGAGCACAGACATTGAGTGGTCAGATACAGATGAAGAACTAGAAGCTCTCATAAAAGAGGTAAGGAAGACCTCCATGAAAGAAAACAGGAAAAAGAAAGGCATATTATCAGATACTGACCCATCTGGAGATCCCCTCTCTGCACCGCCACCGTATAATCCAATGGAGGGCGGCTCTTCCGGAAAATCCTTTTGCCCTGAGGTGTGGCGTGCGGTGAGAGCAGAATTGCCACTTGCCTGCCCAGTATTTCAAGATGCGCAGGGGCAGCGTTTTCATGAACCACTGGATTTTAAGGTTATCAAATCACTTGCAGAGTCTGTTCGCACATATGGCATTACAGCCTCCTTCACCCTAGCCCAGGTTGAGGCTCTTAATAGACACTGCATGACCTCCAGTGATTGGAGTGGACTGGCTCGTGCCTGTCTTTCTCTGGGGGCAGTATCTAGACTGGAAGGCCTTCCTCATTGAATTTGCCAATGAGCAAGCTGACGCCAATCGAGCAGCTGGTAATCAAGCATGGGATAGAGACATGCTCCTGGGGCAAGGTAGGTTTGCTAATCAACAGACAGGATATCCCATGCAAGTGTTTGAGCAAGTGAATCAAATTCCCATTAAGGCATGGAAGTCTCTTCCCAATAAGGGAGAGGTGAGTGGTAATCTTACTAAAATTTTGCAGGGCCTGATGGAGCCATTTTCTGATTTTGTGGCCAGAATGGTGGAAGCGGCAGGGAGAATTTTTGGTGACCCAGATATGGCCATGCCATTGATAAAACAGTTAGTATTTGAACAGTGCACCAAAGAATGCCGTGCCGCCATTACCCCTTATAAAAACAAAGGACTGGAAGCCTGGATGAAAGTCTCTAGAGAGCTGGGGGGAACCATTGACCAATGCAGGACTTGCTGCTGCTGTGGTTCAGCTAACCCAGGCAAAAGGAGGAAAGTCAGGAGTTTGTTTTAAATGTGGTAAATTTGGACACCTTAAAAGGCAATGTCCTGAAAGAGGAAGTGAAGCAAACCCTGGAAGCGGGCAACGCCCTAAACAACCCGGACTTTGCCCCAGATGTAAAAAAGGGAATCATTGGGCTAATGAGTGTAGATCTGTAAAAGACATAAAGCTCATACACTCGTTTGTGTTTGGTCTCCGTTTGTTTTTATTGTAAGTAATAGTAGTAAGGGTAGTAATATAGATAGTTTGGATTATAATAAGGATAATTGTTTTTATAGCTTATGTTGGGATGCAAGTAAGTTTCCGTTTGCTGTGGTTGCTTGTATGCCACGATGGATTCCTGTCCCTGTAGAGGCTCCCCCATGCTATGACCTTGTTTAGACAAAAAAGAGATTTTGACATTACAGCCGCTACTGTAGTTTCTATCTCTCTTGCTGTGGCTGGAGCAGTTACTGCTGCAATTGCTATGGATCATACTGTACAAACAGCCTCTACTCTTAATGAATTGTCAGCCTCTGTAGCTACGGCATTGGAGCCTCCCTTAGTTCTCAATTGAAAGGGGGTCTGATGGTACTTAATCAGAGAACTGATCTTGTTCAAGAGCAGGTAGATACCCTTTGGCAACTTGCCCAACTGGGCTGCGAGTGGAAATATCCCAGCTTGTGTGTGACTTTCATTCAATATCAGAATATTACTCAGGCTGCTAGTCTTTCTCAACAATTGTCTCAATATCTTGCAGGAAATTGGTCTGCAAGATTTGAAGATCTGATGGGTCGACTGAGATTGGCCATTGTTAGTGTCAATTCCATGAGAGTGGATGCAGGGTTGGCTAATGGATTATCCTCTTGGATCAACTCCGCCATGAATCATCTGAAAGAGTGGGCGGGCATGGGGGCTATTTTGATTATGTTGCTCCTGACCTGTTTCCTTGGCCTCTGGTTCATATGCAAGATATGACGCACTCAGAGGCAGAATGCAGCTATGGTAGTTCAAGCTTTTACAGCCATAGAGGCAGGGCAATCCCCCCAAGCATGGCTTGCAGTCATGCAAAAATAATCGCCCATCACGTACGGGATGCGAGGCTAAGCACTGCATTTGAGATATGCTGCCTGCTGCTAGCAACCTCAAGAAGAGCATATCTGATTGCATATGGGTTGGTACCCCAGGCCCTGTCTCTGAGAAAAAGGTACTGGACAGGTCTGGCTCTCCTTGGAAAACAGGACACCCGAGGTGAGGTAGTACAATGTCCCCTTCATGTTCATCAGAGATCAGACCTCTACTCTTGCCCATTTCATTTGTAAACAAAAAAGGGGGAACTGTGGGGAGCCCATGGGCCTCGCCCTAAGATGGCGCCGTCTTCCACTTCTTTCAGGAACACTGCCCTGATAAACAAGTCCTTATTTGGTGTGCTTGCTGGCCTGGCTTGCTTCCTCGTTTAGTGGCCTATCTGCATGCACCACGTGGCCTACTGAGATAGGCTCAGGATGGAGCATTTAAGGGCTAAGGGAGGTACCCAAGGGGTCAGAAGATTGTTCAAGGTTCCTGAATAAACTGCTCAAAGAAGAGCTCTCGGGTTGCATCGTTCTTGCTGGCCGAAAAGGTCTCGACAATCCAATGGTCTCTCTAATTTGGTAACTGGAGAAATAGGTCCAATATTGTACAATCTATATACACTTTCAGCTTGTTTGTTTGTGACAGTGTCTAGCTGTGTACAACATAAGGGTCTTGAAATCTTGCTTCTCCTATCTCAGCCTCTCTATTAGTAGTATTGTTTATTTCATGTCTTTACACTATACTATGGTTTTCAGAACAGCTTATATATTTCAAAAGTATTTATATACCCAAAAGAAACATAGACGATTAACTAGGGAGGTTGCTTGTAGGAGAACAACAAAGAGTGAGACTGAATGCTTTGCTTGACTTTGTAACTCTTGTATCAAGTTTGAAGAAAAGGTCTTTATAAGTTACTCTTTCTCTGAGATGAATGCTTTTCCAAATTATCACAGCTAATGAACCAGATTCTTACCCTCACCTAATGTCCATGCCACCCTCCAAGCAGAACCATTGTTCATTGAAACAGTTGGTAAATGACTTTATGGATAGACCATCTTAATACCTACACCACTTCTTAAATGAATGTAACCTGTTCTCTGTGAGCTGAGAATAAAGTCACTCACTCAAGTCAAATAGCTTTGACCATAGCAGGAAGTCTGTATCCAAAAATTGAGCCTACAATTCATTTCTTGGTGCAGCAGAACTATCAACTCTCAGCTTAGTTATGATGGAGGTAAAATCCTTTAGTGATATGAGGGTCATTGAAGCACAGCCTTATTACAATGAAATCCAATGTCTAAAAATTGTTCTTATTTTGGGCTTGTACCACAGTAAGAGCCAAGATTTTAAACTATACTAAATACAAAACAAACAAACAAACAAAAAGACTTTATATATTTATGTTCATTTAAGAAAATACTAGTAGTGATGTATTATTTTGAAGTATACAGTTAATATGTTTGGAGTTATTTAAAATTTATATTGAGAACAATGTATTTTCACTATTACTGTAGATGAGCATCTACATAAGACTGTTAAATTGATTGTCATTTTATATCAAATAACTTTTATAATACTTATTTTTATTGATAAAATATTTTATAAATTTTAAGGAATATGACAAAAAATATATTGTAGGTATTGAAGAGGGGGTCTCTGGGAGGAGTGGGGGTACAAAAGGGAAACAAGAATGTGATTTAATTCTATTTACTTAAAATATGTTTTTAAATGTTAACAAATTCAGATAAATTGAAATCATGTAACTTTTCTCATCATAATGCAATAAAAGTTTAAAAAAAAATAATAACCAGTCTCTGATCAGTGGACAAGCATGTTGGTGTATATACAGAATAGAATACCATTTGGGTATAAACAATTAAACCTTGACCCTTACAAGGAAGGAACTGGAAACCAGCAGGTTAGTGAGAGCATGTAGGGACAGGACATCAAAGGCTGACAGGGGGTGGTCACCTAAGCTAGGAGCAGAAATGTAGTCACCAGCAGTTGGAGGCTGGGACAGGACGGGGCTAGCCAAGGATCACTGAGTGACAGACAGACTGGAGTGGACACAGATGACAATGTTGTACTGTCCACTGAGAATGGCTAAAAGGACTTTGAATTTTGTTACCATGAACAACTGATGACTGTTTGAGGTGACAGGGAACCCTGCTGTAAACAAGTGCCTGCAAACAAATCGTCAGGTATGCCCCACACTGGATACAAGTTTCATACTGATCTGTCAGTTTACCAGTCTCATGGAAATTTAACAGCACCATGAGGGTTGTGTGGGGCAGGCTGGGGCTTTTGTATAAAGAACACACTCACGACTTCCTCAGTGTTCTTGAAGTCGCAGTCCTGCCAGTCGAGGCCCCTCTGAACAGAGTAGTTGCCCTCCTTGATTTGATACTTGAAGGAATAAAATGTTTCAGAGCCATCCTGAGGAAAGCAAAGGTGACACCTGGAGTCACTGGGGGGGGGGGGCAGCAGCAAGTTTGTGCACCCTGACATACTACAAACATCAGTCCTGAGCAGACTCAAGCAGAGCAGTGTCTATTAAAATATAGGTGTTCATATTTGCATAAATACTCTTTGGAAGAATGTTCATTATAGTTCCTGAGTGACACAACAAAAATTGTCAAAGCAGTGGCCAGCCCCTCCTTCCTGCCCCAGCCTAAGGCTCCTGTAAGATGTTAAGATGGCATCACCTGTCAAAATAATGGCACCTTAGATTGGAGCTGTCCCAAGAAGCTGTCCAAGGTGGTGCAGTGCCTTTCTCACATCAGCAGGAGCTGTCTTGCAGACAACCCATGGGCTCAATGCAGGGAGAAGGAGGTAGGAAAAAGGGACAAATCCAGGAGCAGGAAAAACCCACTAATCACCAAACTCCCTCTCCAAAACCCCCACCAATCCCAGAATAGGAGAGCCCTTAATCCTTTTTTTTTTTTTAGATTTATTTATTTTATTTATGTGAGTATACTGTAGCTGTCTTCAGACACACCAGAAGAGGGCGTCAGATCTCATTACAGATGGTTGTGAGCCACCATGTGGTTGCTGGGATTTGAACTCTGGACCTTCAGAAGAGCAGTCAGTGCTCTTAACCGCTGAGCCATCTCTCCAGCCCCAGAACCCTTAATCCTTAAACAGGAAAATCCACCAATCTCTGAGCTTCCTAAGCTTATGATTTGAAATCCCACCAATCCTCAATCTGGAAATCTCTGCCTTGAAAAGTTGTGCCCCCTAAGAAATTTATATAAGCCCTGTCCTTTGTCTGATTCTCTGCTACTTGCTCCTGAAAGCAGAGGGCACATGTGAAGATTTGTATATGCTTAGCCCAGGGAGTGGCACTATTAGGAGGTGTGGCCTTGTTGGAGTAGGTGTGTCACTGTGGATGTGGGCTTAAGACCCTCACTCTAGCTACCTGGCTGTCAGTCTTCCACTAGCAGCCTTCAGATGAAGATGTAGAACTCTCACCTCCTCCTGCAGCATACCAGCCTGCATGCTGCCATGCTCCCACCTTGATGATAATGCACTGAACCTCTCAACCTGTAAGCCAGCCCCAATTAAATGTTGTCTTTTATAAGATTTCCCTTGGTCATGGTGTCTGTTCACAGCAGTAAAACCCTAACTAAGACAGCAGCCATCCCTGGATTCTTACTTCCTTTCATTGAACACTCCAATAAATCCATCTCTTGAGATTTGCTGCCTGGTATGTAAACAATTAAGCTTTACCACTTGTAATGTGGACGGAACTGGAAAACATCAAGTTAGTGGAGCTGCTATGCACAAGACATCAATGCTGACAGAGAGTGTTGTCATAGAAGGTAGCAGCAGAGCTGTAGTCTCTATCAGAAGAAGCCAAGAAGCAATGAAGAAAAGAACAAAGCGCCGGGCGATGGTGGCGCACGCCTTTAATCTCAGCACTTGGGAGGCAGAGGCAGGTGGATTTCTGAGTTCGAGGCCAGCCTGGTCTACAGAATGAGTTCTAGGACAGCCAGGGCTACACACAGAAACCCTGTCCCGAAAAGACCAAAAAAAAAAAAAAAAAAAAAAAAAAAAAGAACAAAGCAAAGAAGTGGAGGAGACTGAGGCTCCTCAGCTCCTCCTCAGCTCCTCCTCAGCTCCTCAGCTTAGCTGGAGATACCCCCACCCCCAGGGCAGCTGCATCATCGCTGCTGAAGAGGCTTCCTCTGAGCTTTGTGGTTTCTGGACTCCTTTGTCTCAGGATACCCTTCCATTGAGACACTGTCCCTCCTTAGAGCTGTCTGATTCCTGAGTTCCCTCCCTATCTCAGGTTTTCCTTTCCATTGGGGAATCTTCTCCCCTCAGAGCTGTGTGTTCCCTGGGCTTCTGAGTCCCAGGACACCCTCCTATCTGAGAAGAAACACTTAAGCTCATACTATGCTCAAATTATCCCTGCCCTCTTTTTTGTAAATCCTGTTTTACATGTATGTACATATATGAGTTCAACACGTCTGGTTGAAGCTGGGCATAGGTCAAAGCCTGTAATCCCAGTAGCACACTTGGTGGATTGAGACAGGAGGACCTTGAATTCAAGGCCAGGAGAGCTGCAGAATGAGGCCCTGTTTAGCACAGTCTAAGTTCCTGAATCAAACAAGCCTGTGTCCATTAGGGCTTTCTTTTTATCCTCATGGTGTCAAAGGATTAGATTTTTTTTTTTCCTGCTGGAATAACTTAATCCAAAGAAAGAGTCTTTTAAAATAAAATTTATTATATTATTTATCATTTGAAAGCTTTTTAATTTTAATTTTAAGTGTATGCCTATTGCCTGAATGTCTGTCCATGTATGTATGTATGTATGTATGTATGTATGTATGTGTGTGTGTATGTATGTATGTATATCTCTGTCTGTCTGTCTGTCTGTATGTATGTATATATGTATTTATCTATGTATCTATGTATACTACAAGTGTGCCTGGTGCCCAAGGTGTCCAGAAGATGCACCATAGTCCCTAGAACTAAAGCTGTAGATGGCTGTGAGCTACCATGGGTGCTGGGATCTGATCCCAGGTCCTCTCCAAGAGTAGCCAGTACCCTGAACCACTGAGCCATCTCTCTAGCTGGGAACTTTGTATTTAAAAAGGAAAACTCTTAAGGATTTTCTTTTCCTCAAATTTATGCATCCTACTTTCATTTTTCTCCTACCTGAGTGCACTCATGAAGAAATAACAGTATAATAATAATAAAAAAAAAACCCATGTGCTCAGGATGTAGTTTAGGTGGTGAAGTCCCAGCCTAGCATGTACAGAGTCCTAAGTTTACTTCCCCAGTACCACATACACCAGGCATGGCAGCCCATAGCTGTATTTACAGCACTAGGGAGATGGAGGGAGAAGGATCAAAAGTTTAAGGTCATTGTCAGCTACACAGCCAGTTTGTGATTAGCCTAAAGCTAATGCCTCTGCCCTCCCTGCCTCACCATTAGGGTCCCTATTCATATTCCTGTGTTCATTAGTTCTTTGCCCTCTTCCCAGACAACAAATAGGACTCTGCTCACTGTCCAAGCAGATTTCAGGCTGGAATATTCCAACACCGGGGTTGTTGACCTGAATGTTTGCCTTTGGAAAGAATGTGGGAGTATAGAGCACATTTCTAAAAATATTGCACAACAAAAAGATAAGTTCAAGTGGCATATTATATTAGATTAGATTCCAAAAGTCAGTAATACTAATAATAAAAATTAAAGTTTGTAGGGTGGTGGTGGCGCACACCTTTCATCCCAGCACTTGCGAGGCAGAGGCAGGCACATTTCTGAGTTCAAGGTGTGGCTGATCTACAGAGTTCCAGGACAGCCAGGGCTACATAGAGAAACCCTGATTCAAAAAAGAAAACAAAAGACAATGAAGAAAACCTTAGTTCTGTAGCAGATGGAATAAAGAATTTGAGTAAAGAGTGATATTTAATATGTTCAAGCTTATAAACTATTCTCCAGAAGCAGCAATGGCAGGCAGATCGGTGTAGGATGCATGTGCTCCTGGTTGACACATTATCTACTTTTTGAGACATGGTTTCTCTGCATAGCCCTGGCTATCCTGGAACTCACTCTGTAGACCAGGCTAGCCTCGAACTCAGAAATCCACCTGCCTCTGCCTCCCAAGTGCTGGGATTAAAGGCATGTGCCACCATTGCCTGGCAATTATCTACCTTCTAACATACAAAATTAATATAGATATTTGTAAAACGTTGCACAAAACTACTGCATCTGTAACAATCACAAAAGTGAATACAGCAGTATACATGCGCAGGCATTCACACCTTCAACAACGACGGCAGATCCAAGGAAGAGCAAGTGCTTCTATGAGAGTTGGCAAGTGCTGTAGCCACACAAGCCACCCCAGAACAGGGTTAGGGATAGACACAAAGGATTCTGGGATAGAATGATGGAGGAAAGAGCCCAGAACATGGAGGTCAGAGCACTGGAGTTGAGCAGAGGTAACCAGCCATGTGGCAGAGAATAAATGATATATTAAGTTATGGTCTAATCAGGGAACGGCCAGAGCCATGATCTAGGTATTTGTACAAATATTTGAGTCTCAGAGTCATCATTCTGGGACCCTGGGGTTGAGAGGAAAAACTCAAGAATTGCAGTTGACACCCAACTTGTTGTTCAAATCAGCAACCCTGGGTATAAGAGTCTCATGCACTACTGACTGAGAGATATCTTTGAATGGATATTTTTAGCACAAAAATAGGGTAAAAATTAAAATAGTATATGGAAAATGTTTCTGAATTGATTCTTAATGGGAAAATGAGACTTTGTCAATTGCAAGCACAGTTCCAGCAGCGACAGTGGTACCTTCCGCTAATGCTGAAATGGCCCTTATAGGTAAAAGTGCACACTGGCAAAGAGTTTGGAGTCAGTTTTTGGGAAATATTAATCGCAAACACCTAAAGAACAAACAAGTTCGGTTTATAAAAAGAGCCAATTAGATTCTCCCTCATATTGTAAAGGGGACTTCAATTTCTCGAGCCCTTACATCTTATACTGATAAATAAATCAGGAAAGACAGGGTATGAGTCATAAAAATAAATAAGGTGATTGAGAGTCAGTTCAAAAATCAGAGCTATCTGCAGTTCTTATGGTGTTTCTAGATTCCTCAAGAATATCTTAATATAGTAGCTGACTCTCAGTATACAGAGAGAGTTGTGTTGCACAGAGAAACACCTGAACCTAATTCAAAATTGACTTCACTGTTTGTTCAGCTACAACAAGTGATCAGAAACAGAAATCATCCATCATATTAAACACATAGGAGATCCCATATGGATCTGCCAGGCCCTTGACTACAAGGTAATGATGAAATTAAGCAGCTATTCATAGGAAATGTGCTAGCAATTTTCATAGAAACCCACCATGTTAATAGCAAAGGTTTAAGCAAAAATGTCCTATCACTTGGAAACAAGCCAAGGAAATTATAAAGAAAAAGTCTACTTGTTCTTTATATAACCAAATTCCATTACATGTGAGAAGTAACCCTAAAGGTACTAAAGGAAATGAAATTTTGCAAATGGATGTGTTTCATTTTACAGCACTTGGTAAACTGAAATATGTACACAATACTATAGACACATTCAAAATTTCAATGGACAACTGCTGTAAGTTATGAAAAGGCTGATTCTGTAATTATGCATTTATTATAAGTTATGGCAATTATGGGAATACCTGTACAAATTAAGACTGACAGTGCTTGAGCATATGTCTCTAGTAAAAATGGAACATTTCCTGTATATTATAATATAAAGCATATTACAGGTATACCCTACAATCCTACAGGACAAGAAGTTGTAGATCCAATTGTTCTTTAAAAGAGATGTTTAACAAACAGAAAGGGGTTACAAAGACCCCCCAGAGATAGAATACATAGTACTTTATTGACTTTAAAATTCTTGAATGCCAATGAACAAAAAACTAAGAGCTGCTGCGAGACATTGGACTATGGGGAAAAACCCTGCTGAACTAAATCAGCCTGTATATATTAAGAATGTCCTTCCTCATGAATGAAGAGAAGGGAATGTATTAGGCTGGAGGAGAGGCTTTGAATATGTTTCTACAGGAGAAGGGAAAACTGTGGATTCTGTCAACATTGATTAAAATGATAGGGGGAGACCTCTGAAGATCTTGGTTACAAACATGAAGAAGGAAATTATCCAAGTCAACAAGGCAGGTAATGTGTGCTCTGATCCTTCTACATGGGAACAGCTCTGAGACTGGCTGATCTATACATAGCCAATAAATCTTGTTGGCTACAGAGTCCTCATGACTATTATTACATGCCATTCTTTCATATGGCACGAATAGGGATTTATATTGCAGTTTGTTTATAAAGTCATTTAAGCAAGACAGATGTCTTTCGTTTGCTCTAACAAAAAGCAAAGAATCATTTTTAACTGATCTGCGCACAATGCACATTCAATACATATGTTTATGCAGAAACATATATTATTTGTGAGAGTTTATGTGCTTTCAGAGCAAAATGACTAGACACCAATGAAGGCAGAACATGGAGCCCAGGTGATCCAGCCTCACGGACTGTCGAAGTTGTTGTTTCATCAAACTTGCTTCCAGGACAACTTCAAAGAAGCTAGCTCACTTGGTCCAGCCAGCCTTCCTTCCTTCCTTCCTTCCTTCCTTTCTTCCTTCCTTCCTTAGAATTATTTATTTACTTACATATTTTATGTATATGAGTGCTCTGTCTGCATGTACACCTGCATGCCAGAAGAGGGCTCAGGATTTCTGGAAGAACAGCCAGTGCTCTTAACCACCGAGCCATCTCTTCCACCCCACAGCTAGCTTTCTTAAGATTTAAGAGTGTGCGTCCAAACTGGACAAACATGGATGCAGGGACGTGGACTGCTAAGCTTTACAACGACAAAGAGTTCCTACTTCACAGAAAGCCTGTCAGATATTCTGGGCCAGAAGGCTGAAGGTGATGCTTCCATGACCTAGAGGTATTTGGGGTAACTGTCTGTATAGCCAACTGTCTCTGTCATTTCTATAGTTCTGGAAGCTGCTTGTCTGCGCTTCCTACATACTCAGGTAATGTTTTTTCCTTCTCTATGATGGGGTTGAAGACTAGGTAGTTATAGTCTCACATATAAGTTTATGTTGTTCAGGATCTAAAGATGTTTTAGGTTGATAATGCAAGTTATGGTAGAAATCAATTTAAGTACAGAACTCTGAACTAACTAGTAGAGTAATAGATAATAAGATACCTTTCCTAAGGTTACCAAAACATATGGACTAGACATAGTGTAAATATTACCTGATAGTTTTCATATTTGTTATTATTGTATATAGTTTATTGATGTTTATTGGACTGAAAGGAGGAACTGTAGAGAGACTGTTTTGGGGACTGTATAGTTGTATCACTTGTCAATAAAAAAAACCATATCCTATAGGAAAGGGTAGAACAGATGATGGGACATCAAGTAGGCAGAAAGGATTCTGGGTAGGGAGGAGAGAGCCCAGAACATGGAACAGGTCAGAAACATGGCAGCTGAGCAGAGGTAACCAGCCACACGGTAGAACTTAGATTAGAATAAATGGGATACCGAGTTATGATCTAATCAGGTTACAGCCAAAGCTTATGGCCTAGGTTATTGTGAAAATACTTAAGTCTCAGAGTTATTATTCTAGGAGCCTTGGGCTAGGGTGAAAACTCATTTTATACAGGCATGTTTCCTAAAACTTCTACTAAGAACCTTCATATAAGACCGATGATTTCGTGTTGTAAAACTTATTTTAAAAATCCTGGTGCTGGTTCCTTCCTGCCTTTGACCATTTATATTTCTGGGTGAAAGACACACACACACACACACACACACACACACACACAGTCTTTATATATTAATATGCCTTAAGCAGCGGAATAGCTGGGCAACTGCCTACCCTGCATGCTGTTAGAATCTATCTCCTACCGATAACTCAGAATTTATTACTACTTACTAATTTCTATTTTCCATCTTGGCTGCTTTTAACTCCAATCAGTCAGCCCTCTGAGTCACATTCTCTTGGCCCAGGGCATTTTCCTTACTTCTCTATCCCGCTGCTGCACTGTCTCTCTCCCACCTTCCTTGAGGTCTCTAGCCCCTAGGGAACCTAAGCCCCACCTACGTCTCTCCTCCCAGCTATTAGCTGTTGGCATCTTTATTTACCAATGAGAATTAATTGGGGCAGGTTCCCAGACTCCAGATCTTGGAGGCCAGAACTTAGCGTTATAATAAACAACAAAAGGTAAAACCTCAGCACTTCCACATGTTTGTTTGTTCTTGTTTTGTTTCTTTGGTTTTGTGAGACAAGCTCTCTGCATTACACAGCTCTGACCATCCTGGAACTTACTGTGTAGACTAGGTTGGCCTCAAACACTCAGAATTCACTTGCCTCTGCCTCCTAAATGCTGGAACTTTGAGGCATGTGCCGCCATGCCCAGCTTGTTTCTTGTTTTTAAATACAACTGTTTATCTGTGGCAACTGCAATAGGGTATCAATTAAAATGATCCGGATTTTTTTTTATTTCTCCTTTTCAAGAAATATTTTCATAAATTCAAGAAATGTTTGTCAAAGTTCTTTGTGAATTACAAAACAAATGCTTCTCTGGGATAATATGTTGAGTTATTAACTTGAGTTTATTTGTTCTTGGCTTCCTGATTATCTCCCCCCCCCCCCACCACCACCACTCCCCTTGCCTTTTCTCAAGTCATCTCAATCAGCTGACACTGTGTTCAGGCTTCTGTCAAAGAATGTGGCCCCCATAGAATGGTCAACCTGGTTAATTGTGGTTGGCTAATGTTCTAAATGGTTGCTGGAACTGGTCAGTGCCTGGGCCGTGCTGGTTATTCAGTATTTAGAATACTAATGACCATCGTGGCTGGAAGGTAGAGAAAATCTGAAAGTGTGTTAACCTGGCTCCGGATGCTTGAGTCCAGATTTTTAAAGAAGGGGAGGAGGATTAAAGTGCAAGCAAAGAGTTCTGCCCTCCTTTCTGGAAACAGCCTGGGCCCCAGGGACACAGCTGTGTGGTGCATCTCGGCAATCCTGTCCCTGGGTGCTTCTGGGGACTCCTTCATCCTTAGTTGGACATAGAAGTGGCAGTTAAAGTAGCCTCACAGAGAAGTGTTCAGGCCAGTGGTCCTCTGTGTCCACCCAAACTCGGCACTGTGTGAGATCCTAGGACAGCAGTACAAATCTATGTGGGGAGAGGCAGGCTGAAGGGACTCCAGGAAGGACTAAGGTATAGTTTCCTCTTAGCCCAGCAGAATGCCTACATGAAATGGGAATTAATTGGAACATAAATGATGTTTCTTGAACATTTGAATTCATTCCCATGTTTATACTAAAACTTTCTTTGCAGCTCGTAGCCAGTTTTGTTTGTTGTTTGTCTGTTTGTCTTTGGTTTCCAAAGACAAGGTTTCACTGTGATGCCCTGGCTGTCCTTGAACTTGCTCTGTAGATAAGCTGACCTTGAACTCACAGATATCTGCCTGTCTCTGCCTCCCAAGAGCTGAGATCAAAGGCATGTATCGCCATTGCTTGGCTAGCCAGTTTTACTAAGCATTTCATTATTGAATTTAGACTAGCAATCATTAGGAGACAATGTGACTCTTATAATAATATTTTAAAACATAATATATACTTTTTGATATGCCCACTTTATTGGTTTGAATAAGAATGTTCCCATAGGCCCCAGATATGTGAATGTTGGGTCCCCAGTTTGTGGTGTTGTCTGGGGATGTTTAGGAGGTATGGCTTGGCTGAGGGGAATATGTCATTGGATTCAGCCTTTGAGATTAAAAACCTCATGTCACATCTAGTTAGCTTCTTCTGCTTTATGCTTGACCTGCGAGTTCTCAGCTTCCTACTCTTCTTCACATGCCTGCCACTTGCTCCCATGCCTTCTCACCGTAATGCACTCTCCTCTCTCTGGAACTATAAGCCAAAATAAACTCTTTCCTCTATAAGTTGCCTTGGTCCCAGTATTTTATCATAGTAGCAGAAAAGTAGGTAATGCACCCAGCTATAGCATAACTGGAACAGAGACTCAAAACTTAGGGAGTTAACTCAAGGCAGAGAGAAATCCCTGGCATCAGATTTGCCTCAACTGACTTAATACCAAGAGACAGGCGTCACCTCTGGTTCCTAGCATGGACATCTGGGCTGGCTGGTTTTCTGTGTCAACTTGACACAAGTTGGAGTTATCACAGAGAAAGGAGCTATAAGGCATTTTCTCAATTAGTGATCAAGGAGGGAGAGCCTAGCCCGCTAGGTGGTGCCATCCCTGGGCTGGTAGTCTTGGGTTCTATAAGAAAGCAGGCTGAGCAAGCCAGGAGAAGCAAGCTAGTAAACAGCACCCTCCATGGCCTCTGAATCAGCTTTTTGCCTCCAAGTTCCTAGCCTGGGTGAGTTCCTGTCCTGACTTCCTTTGGTGATGAACAGCAATGTGGAAGTGTAAGCTGAATAAACCCTTTCCTCCCCAACTTGCTTCTTGGTCATGATGTTTTGTATAGGAATAGAAACCCTGACTAAGACAACATCTTTCCTCTCATTTCCATTTGCCCATCTGTCTCGTTCTGGTTTCTTTGCTATACGTCCCTATTTTTGAAACCAAAGTTAAAGTAGTTACATTTTTCATTTCTAAGTGGTCACATTTTATTTATTCAGAATATTGTCCTCTTCCCCCTACCAAGGAATTAGGTTTTATTTTGGAGGCGTATATCCAAAAAACTTGGAAATTTGTGGAAACTCACTCTCAAATTTCCCTGGACATGACTTCGAGGCTGTCTGAGGGAAGGGCTGAATCTCTGTTTGTAGGGGTCTGTTGCAATTTGGCAATGAGAAGCTGGGGAAATTGGCTTCAGGAAAAGTGAGAACTTCACCTATATTCAGTGGAGGGAGTCGGTAGACATAGCCGATTTGTCGTTGGTGGAAATGAAAGAATCCTTTACCTGGACCTCTCTTTCTTGAGTGTCCGTGTGGTGGACCATAGCCCCGATGATTCTGACCTTTGAGTTCTTGGCTATTAGAGGGTGGGTCACAAGGTCCATAGTCAAGGAAATCATGTCCCTGAGGGTGATGTCCATGGGGGTGGTGACCATGGGGGTGGTGACCGTGGGGGTGGTGACCGTGGGGGTGGTGACCATGAGGATGGTGACCATGGGGGTGGTGACCATGGGGGTGGTGACCATGGGGGTGGTGACCATGGGAGTGGTTCCTATGAAGATGGTGTCCATGGGGATGCTGTCCATGAAAGTGGTGTCCATGTGGATGATGTCCATGGCAAGGATGCTCATTACAACTGTGATTATGAGGGGGTCTATGGGTCCTGTTGGTACCAGAATGAGGGGTATGGCTGAAGGGCAGTTGTGGAAGGGCTCCTTCTTGAAGGGGTGGTCTGTCTGAGTTATCTTTTCCTCCTGGTGGAGGTGGGCATCCAAGTTCATATGTCTTATGGGTATGATGATCCCTGGATCCGCTGAGCTTACACAGATGTTTGTCACAAAGAGGATGCTCATGGCCCCAGTGGGGTTTCATGTCACTCGTGTTTTTATGATCCTGGTAAAGGATACAGAAACATGAATATAATTATGTAAAAAGGTAGATGTTAGGTTTGATTGGGACTGGAGGCTCTCAAAGATGTCACAAATTGATTTAAGAAGTAGGATACCAAAAAAGCCATTGATTTTCTAAAAATTACTATTTCATAATATGTAGGGGGTTTGCCTGCATGTATGTCTGTGCACTGAGTGTGTGTGTGTGTGTGTGTGTGTGTGTGTGTGTATGTAGTGTCTGTGGAGGCCAGAGAAGTCATCAGATCCCCTAGAACTGAAGCTACAGACAGCCATGAGCTGCTATGAGGGGCTGGGAATTGAACCCTGGTCCTCTGGAAGAGTATTTAACTGCTGAACCATCTTTCCAGCTCTGGTTCTTACATTTTTTTCTAGCCAAATTACATTTAAAATAAAAAAGAAATGTGTCGTTGAAAAGCATTATTATTTCCCCAAAGGAATATGACAAATCAGAAAGCTAATGTGTAAGAGTTGTGCTTTGGATGGACTACAAGCCGGTTTATGAGAAACTGTATTAAAATTATTTTTCTCATTTCAATGAAAAGTGATGAAACGCTATCAAGGAACAGTAACTGTCTATTAAACTAGAATTTTTGATGGATCTGACATTCCCAACACAGTCCCAAGACACTCTCCAGAAGACAGACACTTAACTTCCCAACCCTTAGCTTTAGCTTTAAAAAACAAACAAATAAAAAACCCAGAGTTTTCCTCTATAGCTCAGCCTGGCCTGGAACTTGGCTATTTTTCTATTTTAGCTTCCTGCATGTTAGAATTACAGTTGTAATTAACAGACCTTAATTAAAAAGAAAAATCTATGGTTAGGCATGGTGTTGTACATCTATCTGGCTAGGTGTCGCAGTGCTTTAATGTCAGCACTTAGGAGCCAGAGGTAGGCAGATCTCTGCTTGGTTTACATAGTGAGTTCCAGATTTGCCAAAGCTACACAATGAGGCCTTGTCTCAAAAAACAAAACAAAACAAAACAACAAAGGAACAAACAAATAAAATCTATGGAGCTATGTTTTTGGTGACAACAGACCTACTCTGTGACTCTGTCTCTGTCTTTCTTTCTCTTACACTCACACACACATGCACACACATGTATACGCACATGTATACACACACACATCATAAATGAACTAAAGGTGCTATGCGAGAGAAATTGTCACTTGGTCTGATCCTGCTCATGATGAGGGATGCTCAGACAACCCACCTCAATGTTGAAGACTTCACAGTTTACGTCAGTGTTTTCTGGGGTTTCCAAGTCAGAGGCGTCTATACTGTAGGACAAAACTGCTCTGCAGAATCCAAAGACCTTCAAAGGGAAATGCCTGTTAGCATGTGCAGGAGGAGTAAACAGTGAATGTGCCCATGCATGTGTGTGTGTCCACAGGGTTGTGACTGTTTCCAGCCAAGAACAGCTTTAAAGGAACAAGAGGAAAGGGGCCAGGTCTGTATCTTCCTAGTGGAAGAATCAATCTGATTAAGGAAGGAGTCCTGGAGTCGAACCAAGCTTGACAGGACCACAGTAACTCACTTGTCATCTGGGATATCGTGAGTGTCGATGCTTGGTGTAGATGGCCTTAGTGTATGCTGGCTATTAGCTCACTAAGCCTTTAGTCTTTTTTTTTTTTTTGGTAAAGATTTATTTATTTATTTATTTATTTTATGTATATGAGAACACTGTAGCTGTGCAGATGGTTATGAGCCATCATGTAATTGCTGGGAATTGAACTCAGGACCTCTGCTCCCTCCAGCCCAAAGGTTTATTTATTGTTATATGCAAGTACACTGAAATTGCCTTTAGCACACGGAAGGAGGGCGTCAGATCTCATTATGGATGGTTGTGAGCCACCATGTGGTTGCGAGGATTTGAACTCAGGACCTTCAGAAGAGCAGTCAGTTCTCTCTTCAGCCTCCCTAAGCCTTTAGTCTTAAAGAGTTGAAAATTCAATTCTAGGCATATGTATGTAATGACATGTATATTCTGAAACCATTTTACCATCTGCAAGTAAGAATGAATAAGCGTGCTTACCTTTTAGGGTGGTGCGGATGTTAGTCAATGAACATGTGTGTGAGGAGCCCCTTAGGCACTCTCTAAATGACAGCGCATTATACTTACTGGGGGGTATCTGGGGAATCTCTGTGTGGAACAGTTCCTCACTGAGAATTCCACATAGTAGTTGGTTCTTTCCCCTCCTCTCTAGAACAGAGGAATCAACATAGTTTCAAGAACATAAAAGCTAAGAGGGAAAAGTAATAGATACCCATTATACAACATCTTGTAAGACACTATGGAAATTAAAATAATGAATACATGGTATTTTCCTTTGGTTTCTGCTGAATACAAATATGTTACATCAGTGATAAGAGAACACCATTTTCCAGAAATTCTGTAGTAAACAGGCAGAAGCATAGAAGGAAAAACACCCTCCCTGCGCCCCAGATCCTTGTTCTTGGGGGAGTCCGTCACTATTTATTTATTTATTTATTTATTTATTTATTTATTTATTTATGTTTTTATGTGTGAGGTGTTTTTCCTGCAATATGCTTCTGTACAAGGAGGTCGGAAGAGGGTGTCAGATGATCCAGACCAAGAGTTACAGATGATTGTGAACCATTACGTAGGTTCTTAGAATTCAACCCAGGTCCTCCAGAAGAGATGTCAGTGCTCTTAACCTGTGAGCCATCTCCCCCAACCCTATTCGCACTGGTTTCATGTGCTTCTCGTTACAGGCTTTGTCCACATGTGGGGGTGTACAGATATTTAAATACTTCATATACATGGACTTATACGCCAAGTATTGATTCGCAGCCCTCTTCTTCCCTCTTGCCAGTGCCTGTTGGTCAGAGCTTTCTTCGTAGGAGGCCACATTACATGCGTCCCATTGCTTGAAACACTGTGATCTATCTGATTTTCCCTTTTCAAAACACTTGGCAGGGCTGGGGAGATATTTCAGTGTTTAAGAGTACATACTGCCTTTTCAAAGGACCAGTTTAATTCCCAGTCAGGAAATCCGATGCCCTCTTCTGGCCTCTAGGCGCGCGCACGCGCACACACACATACACACACACACACACACACACACACACACAAATAAATAAATTTTAAAAATACGTATTTTTTTTTTTAAAAAAAAAATGCCAAAACATTAATTGGCTGTTCCACATGACAGCTCTGGGTGGGAGGCACTAGCATCCTAGATGTATGAAGTAGAGACTTGCAGCCTCAGCTATAAAACTGGTCATGGTGAGGCTTTTTTTTCCGTGCCTCAGTATTCTACCATAAGGAGGCTAACACTGGATGGTTTTTAGTGCTCAAATAGTCCAATAATGCTCTTGTCTTTCCTTTGGATTTTTTTTTCCCTGTCAGATAATAATTCTAACCTTATCCCGTTGTCTCTTCAATAAGAGAAGCTTATGAGATTGCTGTTTACTAAGCATCAAAGGCTGCAACGATTTAAAAAGCAGCTGCCCAGGTGAGGCCGGTGTACTGGGGGAGCGGTTCAGCTCACATCCTCCAGGCTGGGGTAGTGGGAACTCACCGCTCTTATAACCCGTTCTGCCCTCTCCACTCTGAAAGAGGCAAAGTCAACGTTCTCCCTTTTGTACTTGTCGAGGGCTTTACGGGCTTGCTCTCTGTAGACCTTGGAATCCTCAAAGAAGTCGAAGAGTACAGGACTGTCTTTGGTGTTTTGAAGTGCTGAAGAGACTAGAGGACGGAGAAAGATATCAATGTCACAGGGTCAGAGTTGGAAGCGGCAACGTCAACTCTGGATCAGAATACAGTACATGTTAGCACAGCCCCAAAAGGGACACTGTTATTACAGATGGACTAATTGAAGGTTAAAGTAACTTGTCAAGACCAATCATCGAGGCAGCAATTGTTCTCCCTTGCTACTCCGTGTGACCTCCATCCATGACGATATGCCCACTCTGGCCTTCACAAAGTGCTGAAAGATACACCTTTGCTTCCTATCTTTGTCAAGGAGAGAGTGTTAGTTTAAGTTAAAGCTACAGAAAACGGTTGAGCACAATCTCTCTCTCTCCCCCTCCTCCCTCTCTCCCTCCCTTCCTCTCTCCTTCTTCCGTCCCCCTCCCCCTCCTTCTCTTTCCCTCCCTCTTCTTCCCTCCTTCTCTCTCTCTCCCTCTCCCCCTCTCTCTCCCTCTCCCCCCT
>JADRCD010215832.1:4495-26874 GCA_019843815.1 Montemys delectorum | reverse complement strand
CTCTCTCTCTCTCTCTCTCTTTCTCTCTCTCTCTCTCTCCTTCTCTCCTTCTCTCCTTTCTTTTACACCCACAGGGAATCACCCTGTAGCTCCCCTCAGACCCACACTACAGCCTCGAGGAGTGCTGGGAATAAAGGCCTGTAACACCATGTCTTATTTCTTTCTTTTGTAAAGCAATTTCCTGTATAAGCTGCTGGGTTGTTGATGCTGTTCAGTATGAACTGTTCAAGCTGAAATATGCCCTTTTAAAATTAATTTTTATCTGGGTAGCGGTGACCATGCCCTTAGTCCCAACATTCAGGAGGCAGAGGCAGACAGATCTCTGAGTTCAAGTCCAGCCTATTCTACAAAGTAAGTTCCAGGACAACCAGGGCTAAACAGAGAAAGCCTGTCTCGTGAAAAAACAAGCAAACAAACAAACCTAATTCTTTTGGAAAATTCTTTTCTTTTAGTATTTTGAAAAAAATACTAAAATACTTAAGAGTCTGGACTCTAAAGCCAACGCTGTGGAGATGTAGATGTAGATTGTCATGCCTCAATGTGCTTCTGAGAACACACCTTGTAATCTTTGCTGGCCCCAATTATTTTTATCTCTACAATCAAAAGTTCCACAATGTTTACTTCATAGCCTTGTGTGAGATTAAATGGAATAATTGACACTATATAACACAGTGTGTAACTACTTTATACACTGTAATATAGAACTTTTAACTGTTGGGGTCAATTCTTACCAAGTGCTAAGTATTCTGCAAAGTGTACTCATTCTATTTAAATCCAACAAGAATTCTAAACGAGGGAAGCCTAAATCGATTAAGTAACCTCCTCCTCAAGTCACAGTTACTCTGGAGGTAAAATGGTTGGAGCTGGGCTGAGTTCAATGGCAAGCATGACCTTGGAGGCAAAATCTAGACACAATGAAGACATGATTCCATCTCAACAGTGTTGGCTCAGAAATAACTGGTAACTAATGAGGTTTGAATTTGAGCTCGAGCTGGCCTAAACTCAGACGTCTCTGCAATAAATTCCCACATCTGTACAGTAAATCTCTTCAAGTGAGGTATGCCAGGGGCAGGAAGCTGTCCTCTGTCTATCATCAGGAGACACGTACTAATTAATGGGGGACACAAGGGCAGGCACCCTCTCCCATTCCACAATGCTGTTACATAACGGATACCACTGTGTGACTGAGTTCTATGTTAAGTTGGAATCAGTTAGCAATTCAGCAGATGACCTTACCAGAACTTGTGGTGCAGTTGTAGCCATTCACGCTAATATCTTGAGACTCATTTGAGTATCTTGTGACTATTACCTTACATTGTCCAATCACCTGTAAAAGAAGAGGATGTTAAGCCCTTATGAAACTGTGTGCCTCAGTTTGACTTTGAGGAAACACAGTGACCAACTCACATAACATGTATTTGGGGGTTTCTCTATCAGTCTTCTCACAGACTGTGTGCTGCACACCACTGACACCCTAAGCCCTTATGAGAGCACCTGTTTAAATGGACAGTGACCACACCCAAATGTTTTCAAAGGAGGCAGCAACTAGATAGAGCCCCCTCAGTGTGTAAAACTCTCACTTCTGGAGTTGGCATCCCGTGTCTGCTCATTCCTCTGTACTCTTGCTTATGACAGGGAGACTAGCCTCAGTACCCAGGTCTATGCACAGAACGAGACCTAATTCCTCACTGCAACTATGGCCATTACTGCTAATGGATCAGTCTTCACAGCACACAATCCCAGTTCATAAATCCATAGGCTGTGTGTCCTGGAAATGACATTGGAGTCCATGTACCCCGACTCTCCCTTTAGAGTTGAGAAGACTGAAATCTAAGGATGTTTGCTGATTTGCTCAAGACTGGAAGCTAAGCCAGGCAGTGGTGGTGCACACCTTTAATCCCAGCACTTGGGAGGCAGAGGCAGGTGGATTTCTGAGTTTGAGGCCAGCCTGATCTACAGAGTGAGTTCCAGGACAGCCAGGGCTACACAGAGAAACCCTGTCTCAAAAAAACCCAAAAACCCAAAAAACCAAAAAACAAAAAACCAAAAAGACTTGAAGCTTAGTGATGCTATCTCAGGGAGTCAGGAGAGTTCTACTGAAGGTTAGTACCATTTGCATGAATCTTAAATCAGCAGCAGCTTTTCCCCTTGTAGTGGCCCAGCATATGAGCAGACCAGATGGAAGAACGATGAGAGGAGCCCAGTGGCCCCAGTTACTTACTATTTCAGATGGCCACCTAGCTGGAAGACAGTCATCTTGGGCTTTTGTGGAGAGGACCCAACAGTCAGATTCTATCACATCTAAAACTAAGTAGTAGACAGTGGTTGTTCCCTAAGGGTGACAAGGAAGGCACAGGTCAGGGGGATGCGGAAACACAGAGTTTTTTTTTGTTTGTTTGTTTGTTTGTTTTGGTTTATGCTTGATTTTTTTATTTATTTTACTTTTTAATGATTTATTTATTCTTATTTTGTGTACATTGGTGGTTTTGCCTGTATGTTTGTCTGTGTGAGGGTGTTAGATTCCCCTGGAACTGGTGCTGGAAGTTGAACCCCAGTCCTCTGGAAGAGTAGCCAGTGCTCTTAACTGCGGAGCTTACCTCTCCAGACCCCTGTTTGTTTGTTTGTTTGTTTGTTTGCTTTTTAAAGATGTGTTTATTTATTAAGTATGCTGTTCTGTCTGCATATATGCCTGCATGCCAGAAGAGGACATTGGATCTCATTACAAATGGTTATGAGCCACCATGTGGTTGCTAGGAATTGAACTCGGGACCTCTGGAAGAGCAGTCAGTGCTCTTAACCTCTGAGCCATCTCTCCAGCCCTGTTTTTGTTTTTAATAAAAGTAATCTCTTCCTTCCCCTTTCCTTTCTTTCCCTCCACTCTTCTCCACTCCCTTTCCTTCCCATCCCTTCCCCTTTCTTTCTCTCTTCTTCCTTCCCCTTTCCACTTCTCTGCCCCTTGTTCATTCTCTCTCTATTTAAAGATCAGCATCCCAGGATGTAAGAACCCAGGCTGGCTTTGAACTGATCTTTCTGCTGTACAGTCAGTCCCATGTGCTGAGATTACAGGCATGCACTATTATGGATTCAGAGGTTTCTTCTCTCACCTTTAAAAAGCTGCCACTAAATGGTCCATTGGTTTGGGTAGTATTGAAAGTGCAAGCCCAGAGTTAAAGGTGACAATAACCACCACCTCCTCTGGTCTGTATTTGTGGTCCTGTTCTCTATTCCTGAACTGGCTTTGCTTAATCTTGTCTGAAGCTAAACCTCTTCTCTTGATCTCGCTGGAGTTCCCTTGTTCTCAGTGGCTTTATTAATTATTTTGGGGGGTTCTGGCTATACAAATGTAAATCTGCATGGGGCTCACATCTCTGATTCCAAAGCTCAGGAGGATCAAGAGCTCAAGGCCAGCCTGAGCTAGCAGTAACAGCAACAGCAGCAGCAGAACAAAACAAGCAACAAAAATATAAATACATCTTGCATTTATCAAGTTTTTTTTTCCTCTAGCCAATCATAAACAAAGTTGAATTGTCTTTCCTTGAAATGTGTCTCACGTCTTGTCTGGTCCATAGTTTGACCACTGCCTTGGTCTGGTCCTCCTTTCCGCGTTCCTGGATGCATGAACAGCTTCTTACTATGTCCCTGTCACCTGCCTCTGTCTCCTCAGTCCCATTGTGTCCCCTCCTCCCACTTTTCTGTACTGCCATTCAGAGGTAGCGCCATTCTCTTTGACCCTGTGTCAGACAAATGTGACAAGAGTGTGACGGATGGTCTTTAAATTGTTTGTTGTATTAAGTTGCTGTGCTCCTGTTTTCTGCATTTGCCTGTGGCTCCCTATCTCCAATGCTGTAAAAAGTATAAACTGCTTTGTGCATCATCTGCAGTTCTCTGTGGTCTGGCTTCCTGCTTTCAGACATTCCATCATAGAAAATGTATGAAATTTTTATTGTTGTTGTTGTTACTATTATTGCTGCAGGGGAAGGAAACAGCATCTCTCCATAGTCCCGATTAGCCTATCAAATCCCGTTTAGACAACCATACAATCTAAATGAAGATGGTAAGCTTGGCTGGCTTCAAGATTAGCCCATACTCTCTTCCAGCTTCACACTGAACCCATCCTTTCCAGAGCCCTATTGAACTTCTGTAATCCCTACCTGCTTATTCAATTGCTTTGCAATATCACTCTTTCTAATTCCCTGCTTACCTTGAGGAGATGTGGTATTAGAACACACCTATTCAAATCCCATCTATTCTCCAGAACTCACCAGATCAGTGCTAAGAGCTCTGTCATTAAATCAATCCAGTATCTTTGGCATGCATATGTTCACAAAAATATCCTATTTTTCATAGTTGGCCTATGTGAATTTTACAGACTATTATTTTCTTGAGAAGCACAGCTAATTCTAGTTTTCTTTTTAAAGTTCCCAGTCTTCTATGGGCTCTATAGTGCTTCAGAATAGTTATAGATGATGCATAGTTACTGACAAGCCAATAACAAAGATTAGTTTAAAGGCAAACCCAACAATTTAGAGCATGTTTCGGAAACTAAACAGGAAACCTGACTAAAGTTGTTAATTATGCAAAGCATTCTGCTCTGAGGCCCCAATCCCTCTCCCCGCTTCCACATTGTCTCCCAGTTCAACTCCTCCATTGACCATGTCTTACCACTCTGTCCAAGTGGGCGTCAGAGACCCGCAGCAGCTGGAAAGCATAGCCACTCCTCCGCCCTTTATTGATCAGGTCTAGAACTTTCTCAGCCAAAGGCTTGGAAGCATCACAGTTGGTGGGACTCAGGGCATGGGAACAATGCAGGGTGGCTAGGAGCAATGCTGTGGTGAGCACCTTCATTGTGCTAAACCATCCTCGGGTGTGGTCCACCATAGCAGAGAGTTCTACAAGGATGCACACTCAACTGATAAAGGTCTTTATAGATTTTTTTGTTGTATAACTGGGCATGTTCACTTTGACCCCAGGTTCAAATATCTGTCAACAGCCTGTAAATGATTAGTGTAGAGAAAGTTGAGACACAACACTGATGAGTAGATAAAACCATCATTTGTGCAATATGCTATATCTGGTGGACAACTGATTCAGGGTGTGCTTGACCCTAAGCAATTATTGTGTTGGCATGAGGATGGAGTTGGGAGTAAGCTTTCTTTTATCTGTCTCATTTGGAAATCTCTACTGTCAGCTGTGTCTTTGGATTATGGTGCTAAAATTCCTTAGCAGAAACACAGCCGAATTATCTGAGGGCGGTAACACATTCCACAGCCTGCCTCTTGAAGGGCATGGCCTTCAGCTGTGACTGTGGAATCAGATGGACCCTGTTATTACTGTGTGATGCTGTAGAACACCTCTGTCTTAGTCACTGTTCTATTGCTATAAAGAGACACCAGGACCACAGCAACTCTTACAAAAGAAAGCCTTCAACTGGAGCTTGCTTTTGGTTTCAGAGGTTTAGTCCCTTATTATCATTGTGTGAAGCATGGTGGCATGCACAGGTAGACATGGTATTGAGATATCACTGGAAGTTTTACATCTGGATCCACAAGCAGTGGGAAGGGAGAGTCACTGGGCCCGGCTTAGCCTTTTGAAACTTCAAAGCCCATCCTGAATGCCACACTTCCTCTAACAAGGCCACATTCACTCCACACCCCCTAGTCCTTCTCAAGTAGTGCCATTCTCTGATGACTAGTCATTCCAGTGGAAATGAGCCTATGTGGGAATGTCTAAATTAAGGTCCCGTGGCTGTGATGAAACACCTGACCAAAAGCAACTTGGGGAGGAAAGGGTTTATTTGGCTCACACTTCTACATCAGCGTTCATCATCGAAGGGAGTCGGGACAAGAACTCAGCAGAAGGAACTGGAGGCGAGAGTTGATACAGAGACCCTGGATAAGTGCTGCTTACTGGCTTGCTCCTTATGACTTGCTTAGTCTGCTTTCTTATAGAACTCAGGGCCACCAGCCCTGGGTGGCCCCACCAACAATAGGCTGGGCCCGCCCCCATCAACCACTAATTAAGAAAATATTCTACAGGCCTGACTATTACCCAAACTTACGGAAGTATTTTCTTAATGGAGGTTCCCTCCTCTCAGGTAACATTAGCTTGTGTCAAGTTGACATAAAAATATCCAGCACAAGGATGGGACATTCTTATTCAAACCACCACATCCTTTGACTCTTAGATTTTTTTATTTATAAAATGTGAATTGATAGTTCTTGGCAATGCCGTGTAATGAACAAGAAGCCATGTCTATGTCAGTCAGTGCAATTTTGGATATAGCATAAGTGCAGAGTAACTGGTACCACTTACTAGTGCTTGTGCTATAACTAGGGGTCCTCCCATGCCATCCTTGTTACTTGTGGTCCTTAAAACAAATCATACGAAAGAAGACACCTGTGAGACAGATAGAGGCTAAGAAATTGGGTGACTATCTCATCTGGGAAAGAGCTTGTCACTGGGAACAGGGCTGGCTGACTACAGCAGCTCCCATCCACCCTCTCCACAGCGTGGAGCCTCCATGCTTGTAGAGGCTGCAGTCTCAGAAGGAACCCAGGAGATCCTGCCTAGCTTCTCTCCACACTGCTGCATGGAGTGTCGCTACAGCATCTCACCTCTTCTTGAACTTTCTCTACAGTGAAGATCTACAGCAATGGTGACTCACCTTGCCTTCACATTAGAAGCAGTCGAAGAACTTAAAGAAAAATCCTGGGGCTGGTGAGATGGCTCAGCATGTAAGAGCCCTGACTGCTCTTCCGAAGGGCCTGAGTTCCGATCCCAGCAACCACATGGTGGCTCACAACCACCCGTAATGAGATCTGATGCCCTCTTCTGGTGTGTCTGAAGACAACTACAGTGTATTACGCCAGAGCGAGCGGGGCCATCCGGAGTTCAATTCCCAGCAGCCACATGTATGAGTACAGCTACAGTGTACTCATACACATAAAATAAATAAATAAATCTTTTAAAAAAAGAAAGAAAGAGAGAGAGAGAGAGAGAGAGAGAGAGAAAGAAAGAAAGAAAGAAAGAAAGAAAGAAAGAAAGAAAGAAAGAAAAGAAAGAAAGAGAGAGAGAAAGAAAGAAAAATCCTGGTGTTGGGCTGGAGGTACTTCTTGGTGGTAGACTCTTGCCAAGCATGCACAAAGTCCTGGGTTTCACATCCAGAAGGAAAACTATCCCTGTAGATGTACAGATCCCTTCAATTAGAATCCAAGCAAGGACAGTTTTCAAATTCCCAGGTCAAGGCTGAGAGAGACCGGGCTTCTGGATGGAGACAAAGACACAAAAGAAACTAAGACAGACACACTGATGGAGTCTATAAGCGGCAATGCAGTCTTATAAAAATATTTCCACCCATCCCATGGGCAAGCACCAACTGCTGATGCTAATAATGATACTGTTATGCTTGCAGACAAGAGCCTAGCATGGCTTTCCTCCAAGAGTCGCCACCCAGCAGCCGACTGAGACAGATACATCAAGACCCACAGCCAAACACTGGATAGAGTTCATGGAGTCTTATAGAAGAGTTGAAGGAAGGACTGAGGGCCCTGGAGAGGATAAGAACTTCACAGGAAGACCAACAGAGTCAAGTAACCCAGACCTTAGGAGCTCTCAGAGACTGAATCACTAACGAGAGAACATACACGGGCTGGACCTAAGCCTCCTGCACATAGGCAGCATGTTCTTCAGGCAGATCCCCCAACAACTGGAGCAGGGGCTGTCCTGAAACCTGTTGCCTGCCTGTGGAACTCCATTCTTATAACTGGGATGCCTTGTCTGGCTTCAGTGAAAGAGGATGCACCTAACCCTGCAGAGACTGGGGGGAGGGGACCATGTAAGGGGGAGACTGGGAAAAGAAGGGCAGTGATTGGGATGTAAACTGAATAGATAAATTTTAAAAAGAAAAAGGACAAAAATCTTTTCCATGCTGACACTTGAACTCCTGCCAAGCCTCACAGCCAGAGTTAATAATAAACTTTGTAGTCACTTAAGACCTAAGACTGCTCTCCTACTTGTACTCAGCCTGTTTAGTTAATGTGCTTTTAAGAGCACAGTCTGTCACACTTATTTGCCTTGGATTTCCCATGAAATCAACATTTTGTTTTGTTTTTGCTTTGTTTGTTTGTTTGTTTGTAGACAGGATTTCCCTGTGTAAGAAGTCAACTGTTTGTTGGTTGGTTTGGTTGGCTGGTTGCCCTCTGGCTATCCTGGAACTTTGAGATTTACCTGCCTCTGCCTCCTAAATGCTGGGATTAAAGGTGTGTATGTCACCACTGCCTGGGTGAAATCAACTTTTACAATCTCAGCTAATGCCCAGCTGTGATCCTTACATATATATTCCTCATGCCCCTGGCCCATGAGTAAAGCATGTGTGTTTGTAGGTTGGAAACCCCCTTATATAATCCACCATAAATGTTGTATGCAATATATGGATATTGCTTGAGAAACAATGATGTTCTAATACCATTTGTTTTCTGGGTCAGTTGGAGTTGGTGACTTAATCCCTTGTCAAACTCTGTTAAAGACTTCCTTCTTCTTTCCTGATGTGATGTTTTTGCACTCTTCAATAAATTCAAAACAGAAGCTCCTTGTTAGGGACACACAGAGAGATGGAGACAGACAGATTTATGTGACAGCCTTTAGGCACGCATGGATTCAGACTCACATGGCAGACAGACAGGGATGAGGGAAGACACAGGGAAAGCCGAGTAGATTATTAAAATCTGAACTCACTCTTGGTTAAATGACTCCAAGGAGAAGGGCTTTGATTTCTGTCCTTAATGCAACACCAATATATTATTGGTAACTCATTATTATTATTATTATTATTATTATTAGTGTGTTCAAAATGCCATTGTTCACCAAAGGCCAAGGCTGACTCTTGAAGGATAAGAAATACATTTAGAACAGTAGTCAAGATTGAACTTTTAGAATCACTACCTTTGGCCTCTGAAGACCCAACATTGTGACCCAGAATCACAGGAATATCAGGAAGATCAGAGACTGTTAATTTGAGGATTGTTTCTCTTCTTTCTACAATGTGGGTATCTGGGAGATCAAACTCAAGTCACCAAGCTTGGTAGCAATCATCTTCCCCCACTGAGTCATCTCACCAGCCCAGGAAGAAGTGTAACATCACTCAAGTAGAAATGCTCAATTCCTATAGTTCCAGAGCAATCAATGTTAGCAATCTGCAAGCCACTGTTTATTTGGCAAGGATATTGGTTGGCTTGCTCACATGAGATTTGCAGACTAAAAAAAAAGAAAATTGTGAATTGTAAACTAGATAGACTACATACATCTAAGAGCTGAACCAGAGAAGAAGAACATGAGCTTGGGTCTCAGACAGGGTTGTTGGCAAGGCACAAAGCACTGTAGCGTGTAATTTTAAATCAACCCACGCTTCTTCCAGCTAGATATCCATAATGATGGTCTCACCCAGCCCCCACAGCTAGCTTCGCCAAGCTGCTCCAGTCTCTGTCTGCTTGGGTCCTACAGCACCAAGTCTGCCCGCACCATGTCATGCTTCTCCCCTCCACCCCCCATGATGAAAATAGACTAAACTTTTGAAACCATAAGTCAGCCCCAATTAACTCTTTTACTTTATGAGAGTTGCCTGGGTCATGATTTCTCTTCACAGCAATGAAACACTAAGACAAGCACTGTCTGCTCTTCCCAGAGGATCCAGGTTCATTTCCCAGCACCCACATGGCAGCTCACACCTGTCTGTAACTCCAGCTCTAGGGCTGTGACAACCTCACACAGACATACATGCAGGCAAAATACCAATAAAACATAAAATAAAAATAAATTATATCTAATTATATATAATGCCACGGACTGGGGTTTCTCAAGGGGAGCCCTTGTCCCGCGGGATGATGAGTTCTGGCTAGGTGTGCATGGGATTCGGTGGTGATAGACAGACATGACACAAGAAGCGTAGGATCTAAATGTATTTCTTAAAAATGGCATGAAGCTTTTACAGTCATTGCAAAAGAGGAATGAAAAATCTGGCAGCTCAGTAGTCAAGGTACATCTGAGGCTACCTGAAACACAGTGGGTCTAAAAACAGCAGGCATCTCCTCTGGACTGGTGCAACACCCCCGGGCTCCGAGCATGCTCGGGCCGCATGGACCAGCCAGAATCCCGGGGGTGGGGTGGGGGGCTGTGGGTGCGCCATCCAGGAGGACAGAGGCTCGAATCTCGAATCTTGAATCTCGAATGCTGCCCACTGTCTCTCACACACACACTCGGCTCAAGGTCCAGCCCATCCTAGGTAAAACACCCACTATGCTAATCTTCTGGGCTAGTAGTCTCTTGCTAATTCTTGACCTGACCTTGGGATAAGTCTCCCATTCTGTAAGCTTCAATGCCCTATTCCCTTCCTTATTTCCCTAACAATGCCAGAGGCAATTAGTCTAGATGGGTAACATTCTTTATGAAATTCTAAACCAGGGTTTGGCTAAGATGTTGGAAGGTAGGTAAAGGTCAGAGAGCAATGTCCAATTTTGTCTAGCTGTTAATAAATCATATCTTGGTGGGCACCTAGCACATGAGTTTGCAAGGACATATCTGGGCTACCTCTGAGTTAGGGGTGCCAGGAGACAATACAGAGGCAGGAGACTGGCTTCCTTCAAGCTTTCGCCTCAAATACTGCTGTCAGACAAAGTCTGCATGGCAATATAATATTATATAGAGACAATAATTCAATGAACTAAGAGGCAAAACAATAAGTATTTATGTTATCACACATGGAGGAGTTGAGCTGGTGCTCAATTAGCAGCTTCACCTTACTGACTAGGACTCATGGTGCTGGAAGGTACTCTATACACAGTAATCATAAATCTCTCATAGCTTCAAATGCTGTGATCTAAAACAGCAACTTGCTTGCAGCATATACTCATTGGTGCACTAGTGGTACAGATGTTGTGAGAGCAACCACTCACTTCTCAGGTGAAGCTAGGCCCTGCTCCACGCTGTGGAACCCATATCCAACATGCTAATAAGGCCAAGAACCCAAGACTAGATAGGGATCCAGGGAAAAACCTACTACTATTAATCCGCTAAATGAGTATAACAATGAAATGACTCCAAATGACACATTGCTATGCCCACAGAGCAGAGTATTGCCCAGCCTTCAGCAGAGAAGCTTATTCTCGAAGTAGGTGGTAATTAATGCAGGGACCCACAAACTAGACAATGTGCAGAGAGTAATACAGATTGTAAGAGTCAGAGGTAGTAGATGACTCCAAGGAAACATCATGTTCCAGATTCACCAGGGCTAATTCACGTATGACCTCAGAGTCTGGGGCATCATACACAAGACCTGCATAAGGTCAAGCCAGATAAACTTCTAGCATGGAGAAGAGGAGTGAATGCCACCAACTAAAAAGCTATTTGCAATTGATGATAACTGCTGGGAGAGGGGAAATCAGTTTCCTTCAGTGGAGTGACACTGTGCATATTGACCACACTCCAGGATGGCCTCGTGCTCAGGAGTAGTTAGTCAACAAAAAAAAACATGGACTCTATGGTTTTATTTGTTTGTGTGTTTTGTGCCCTTGGGAGGAGGTTTGGTCTTGTGGGTGTGTGTGCCCCCCTTTCTTTTAAGAGAGAGAAAGAACATGACGTTGGGAGGAGATTGGGAATGGAAGAAAATGATAAAAATATACTGTATGAAAAAATGTTTAAATAATTTTTAAAGAGACAGCTGGAGGATATCTATAGTACCTCATCTAAGAACGTGGCCCTTTTTATCATAAAAAGACAAAGTTACTAGAGACTTAAATCATAGTCACAAACTACAGAAACAGCATTTGTGACAACAGTAAGCCTCTGATCCCAATAGATTCATTAGATTAAATCTTCAAGTGATGTTCTAGACATCCTGGTTTATGTGTATACGGCAGTTCTGCCTAAGAAAAGATGTTAAATGAATTTAAAAAAAAAAAAAAAAGAAAGGAAAGAGAAAAGAAAAGGTAGTTGGAGTCTGGGCGTTTTGTACAGGATGCTGCCCAGGGTACAGAACCCAACCAGTGGAGTCCAGGATGGGGATTTCATCTCATTTCCGTTTCCAGTCAACATCCTGAGATCAAGAAGCATCAAAAGGACACACTTTATTAGCCTGTCTACATTTGATCGTCTGTGTCCTTCCCAGTTCCCACCACCTCCCATCTAGTGCTGGGGACCATACCCCTATGGAACCCTGTTAGTGAGTCTCAGGGTGGGAGAATCAGAGGGTTCTTCTCCTGTGCAGGCCCTGGGCACTCAGCCGAGCGCTGTTCCTTTCCAGGGAAAGGCAGTACCACCAGCTTCTTTTCCCCAGGTTCCAGGTACAGGAAGGAAACATCCAGTGTGTCCCCCTGGGGATTTGTGGTTAGATCCAGCTGCACAGGGAAGGTTTCCTGAGGACTCTCTCCCTTGGAGCCCTCAGGCTTCTCAGCATCCAGGTCAGGAAGGTATTGGATAGATCCTCTTGGTGCAGTTATGGAGGGGGAGCTGGTAGGGGCTGTGTTTTTCTGAGGGAGTTTCTTAGGGCCCTGGGTAACAGCAGGGTTCTCATCTCCAGGGACCTGAGCCTGAAATAACAATGTTTGTTTTTTAAATGCAGAATTCTACAGGGAATGCCCTGCCATAACCCACACCAGGCAAAGTTGTTTTGTGACTGCATGTTTGTAATATGGTCTTAAGAGATAGCCCAGGTTCAAATTCATCACCTCCAACCTTATCCCCTGAGTGCTGGGATTACAGGCATGGGCTAACAGATTCATCTTTGCTTGGGGCATTTCTGAATGCTTACAGAAACCAGCTACACCAGTGATTCTCAACCTTCCTAATGCTGAGGCCCTTTGAAACAGTTCATGCTGTAGTGACTCTCAACCATGAAATTGTTTTCATAATCCCACTATTCTTATGAATCATAATGTAAATATCTGTGTTTTCCAATGGTCTTAGGCAACCCCTGTGTTGCCACCTGTGGTTGAGCTCAGGAATAGGCCTCCTGATAAAAAAGATCAACAACAAAACAGGTAAAGGCCAATTAGAACTAAGACCTGCAGAAGCCGGACATGAGGTCTTTCACTTCAGAGCAGTGGTTCAGAGGGGCTAAAGGATGTACTCAGGGTCCCCAGGGAGTTGCCTTTGCTCCCAGGAGTGGCAGCAGATGGCCTCTTTTACTGTTTGTTTCGTGCTCCACCCCGTATAGTGCCCTCCACCCAAGTCTCAAAGGTCTGTCTTAGACATCAGAACAGGCAGGTGATGAGGGTACCAAGACCCGGACAGGTAAGGGGTGGCAGCAGAGCTTAGAGGGACTGAGCAGGGAGGAAGCCCAGGCAGCCTGTCTGACTGGATCAGCCTACCCAACAGTAAGCACTTAGTGTTTGTGGAGAGAGAATGAATGTCTTTGTGGAAGTGATTCTCTCTGAGGTGGCTTCTAGGAGACACTGGATTTGGCACCTTGAAGGCTTATGCTGTGCGAGTGTGTGGTTCGCTGTGTTGCTCCTGAGTCCTGTCCCTTATTCTGCAGGGCTGTACTGGAACTGAAACAGTAGGGTATGCTTATCTCCTATATGTGTGGGTTTATGTAGCCCAAGGAAAGTGACTCTGAATCTTGGGAAAAGCCAAAAGAGGTTGGGAACTAGGCACCTAGAAATACATCACCTGATTCCACTAAAAAACACAGAGGGCAAAGGGTGTAGTACAATTAGAATGGTAGGGCTCAACAAGGAATATCATGCTCTTGCCAGCCCAGCCACCTGAGTTTAACTCCCCAGACCCTATGTAAAGGAGGAAGGAAAGAACAAACTATACCACGTTGTCCTCTGACTCCACATGTGTGCCATGGCACACGCGCTCAATATGCTTACATTGTACAAACACGCAATGGTAATATATTTTTTTCAAAAGATAAATACCTGAGATTCGAAAAACTCACAAGACACAGTGATATATCTTGGTAAGGGTCGAATCACAGGAATTGCCCTTATAGAATTTTCACTCCAAAAACCTCGGCAAAGACCAACGGGCTAAAAGAAAGGCATCATGTGAGTATTAAGTTACTGGTGAGCGGAGATGCAAACCCCTCCCCTTCCACTTAGATAATGCATAGCTGTGCCATGCTTTTCTGCTCCTGCCTTGGAAAAAGGCGGGCTTCCAGCCATGTCCCTGTGAATTATCTAAAAACAACTGAATCCAGCTCGATTCCAGCAATGGGAAAGGTGGTTTTAAAGACGGTCCCCCTGTGTCTACACACTGTCCATGGCTTGGCCCTGAGTCAGCCCTTGACCGACTAGAGGCTTGGTGTTTTCTTCTCTGCAGCAGCCCTTAATGTGTTCTGAATGAATTTTTGTCTTCCCAGGCAAAAACACTCTCGGGTCCTTAACCTTCTGTCTATTTGAAAATAAAATTGCTGGGTTTTTATTATAAATGTAATGTTACTCTTTAAAACTATACGAACAAAAGAAAGGACCATGACCTGCAATTCCATGCATGGTTCTTGTTCCCTATAATCTTTTGATCCTTTTCTTTTAACCATTTCCCTTTGCACGTACATTTTTCTTTTAAACTCTAGGATCATATTGCATATGACATTTTAAAACTATTTTGTCATTGAGCAATATATTGTAAAGATCTTTGTATGACATTTGATAGTCTTTTTTTTCAATTATTATCTTTATAATGGCTACCTAGTATTCCTCTGTATTTAATAAAGTCTCTCTTTTTTAAACACTGAAAGTTTCTTTTTGTATATCTCTAAGTTTCTTCTTTACAGTAAATCCATACATGGTGGTTTAAATGAGAGTGGCTCTATAGCCTCATATATTTGAATGCTTGGTCCCCAGTTGGTAGAACTGGTTGGGAAGGATTAGAAGGTGTGACCTTTATTGGAGGAGATGTATCACTAGGATTGGGATTTGAGGTTTCAAAAGCCCAGTTAGCTCTCTCTGCTTCCTACTTGTGGATCAAGATGATGCTGCCAGCAACTGCTGCAGCACCATGCCTGCTTGCCTGCTATCATGCTGTGCACCATGACGGCCATGGATGCTGACCCTCTGAAACCGCATGCCTCAAACAAAGTCTATCTTCTATGTGCTTCCTTGGTCACATGAAGACCAGAAGTTTCTCTAGGTGGGAAAATTCCTTAGAGTAAAATGGTGGCCCAGACTTCCCTTCTTTCTCTTCATCTCCATGGCTCAGAGGCTCTAAGAGAAACTTCTAGAGAAACTGTAGGCGCCTGTGGCAAGAACATGTGGCTATTCCACACTAGCTAGAATTTCATGAGCTATCAAACCTTTCAGACTTTCTGGTGCTGGCATGGAGTGGAACACAGAGCAAATCTGATATGTAGTTTCTAGGGGCTTCTAAGGGCAGCAATGGGAGTTGACTTAATAGAATTGGGGTTTCTTTTGAGAGCTAATAAAAATATTAAAAGATATGAGGTAGTTATGGTGGCTCAGGTCTGTGAACATATAACAAAAATGGAATTATCTACTTTAAAAGGATAAATCTTATTGTACACGAACTGTATCTCAATAAAACACTATAAATAAATTAGAAAAAGTACCTATGCCCAGTTGTACTCTAACATACCATGCTGACTTACATTCCCAGTATATTTCTGATAGTTTTGGGGTACTCATCCCTCATTTTACTTAGCCTTTTCTATTGTAAAGAGTGGTCCAAAGAATGGAACACCAGGCTGTATTCCAAGTCCTCTCATGATTTTTTTTTTTTGCAATCATATTACATTGATGATCAAAGCCATACTTAGAATCAAATAAATCCTATCACTGTATCAAGACCTGCCCAGTTTCTAACTGCTTGGGGGAAGGAAAAGCATCATATGATTTGTGACACCTCCAGGGCAATTTGCACTCAACAAGTGCTGATGACCTGTTAACGCATATAGAGTGTACAATCGGTTGGGAACACTCACCTCAGAGTCAGAGGGCTGGAGCGAACAGCTGGCCTGGGATTGGGTGCACGGTGCCTCTTTGATCAAATATTCCACATAGTAAGCAGTGCCAGTCACCCACTGTCATGAAGTAAGAGTTAAGACATTAAAATCTTACCCCAGGGGAAACTCAGGATTGACAACAGTCCTTGTATAGAACTGATTCTGAGACACTGTCAACACCCAAGTTCACTGTTCCTAAAGCCCCTACAAGCACAAGACCACATCAATAATTCTGCTTTTTAGAAAATATGAGTCAGGGCTGGAGAGATGGGTCAGTGGCTAAGTGCACTGGCTGTTCTTCCAGAGGACCTGGGATCAATTCCTGGCACCTACAACTGTCCATAACACCAGTTCAAGGGGATCTCACACCCTCACGTAGACAAAATACAAATGCACATGAAATGAAATTAAAAGAAAAAACCATAAAATCAGTGCCTGTCCCTGTTAAAGATGTGAAAGGCGCCTTAAGCAGTTTTCTTGGTTTGCTTATTATTTTTTTATAAAGATTTGCTTTTAGTTTTATTTATATACAAGAGCTATCTATACAATTGGAATATAAATGAATCTCCTATTCCACAACTCATAAAGCTCAACACCTACCCCTAGGCCTTAATGAAGCAAAAGATGTTTTGCTAAAGGGTCCATAATCAGTCAGAAAAATACTGCACCTATTTCACCGCATGCTCACACGAGACTAGGAATGCTCTTCTTGCTTTAAGAAAGTCAAGTCACCTGCTACTTCTACAAGTTCCAAGGAATAGCAAAAGCTATAACATGACTGAATGCACAGTGGATCTTCTAGAAATGGGGATGCAGGGAATGGATCTCCAGTTCTAGACAGACAGAATGCCTAGACGGCCTCCCCCCAACCTAAGCCCCTGCAGTTACATCTGGGAATTTTAGCTTTACCTGGATCATGGCCTTGGTGACTTTGACGAGTGCGTACTGTTTTGAGGAGCTCTCACTGTTGAACTTGTTAAGCGAGTCCATGACAGCTTCCAGAACACGGGGGCTTGACACGTCAATGGGGCTCAGGCAGTCAGGGCATATTGTATGAGTCTCTCTTCTAGAAACTATTGATGAGAATAGTTTATAAATATTATTAATTTTCAGTCCTAATCGTACAGAGCCAAAGACTGAGCTAAACTGATAATATCCAGTACTGGCAAGGATTCAGTGAGAAAGATATTTTTCTTAGAAAGCATTTAGTTGTTGGCAATATGACAGCAGAAGTGGTGCTTGATTTTTATTTCCTTTCTCTCCTCCCTCCCTCCCTTCCTACCTACCTTCCTTCCTTCCTTTGAGAGACAAGGCCTCATGTATCCAGGCTGGCCTATGTAATCAAAGGGACATTTAACTCCTGATCTTCTTATCAGGGACTAAGCTTGCAGGCATGTGCCATCATGCTTGGCTTCTATGGTGCTAACATCCAAGTAGGCCATCAGGCATGCTTGACACTCTACTGCCTGAGCTAATGTCCAGTCTCTAAGTGCTATTCCTTTTGTAATTAAAAAGAAATCCAAATGAGATCGCTTTGTCCTCTGATGGACTTATTTACTATAGGAATTTTGTTTAGAACCACACGGGGCATGCCTAACCAGTAGTCTGTAGACAACACAGTGTCAAAGACTGCAAAGAGTGTGGCCTAGCATGGAATGATAAATATTCTTATAACATGAGATTTTTTTTTTTTTTTGCAACATGATTACACAGTTCTCAAGTGTGAACTTGGCAGATGACAGCTTTGTATTTCTGTGTCAAAAGAGTGGACACATCAGTCCCCTCCCTAGCTCCAGGTCCTTTCTCACTACTGCTCCCATAGACGAGGGCCTTTGAAAGGCTGGCACTTCATGATTGCCATGAGTTACTCCTCTGCCTTGGTGCTCAGCACCAAGAATAAACCTAACACAGACTGACTAGGCACTAGAGGCCTGTAAAGAAAGTGGACGACACCATGACAGGAGGAGCTGGAGAGGGCAAATGTGTGATTATCAAGCCAGGGAATTTGCCCTGAGGTGTTTTCAGAGAAAATCCATTGTCTCTCCTAATGATTGTTTGGGGGTGGAGGAAGATGTGGGGGGGGAGAGCTGTGCCCATAGCCTGTCACTATGCCTCCTTCGTCACCAACTCCTGACACCTATGGGATCACTGCCACCATTTTCAGAAGTCCTCAGATTGATTTCAGGCTGGCCCTGTCTTCGCAGTGAGGAAGCACAAGCTGTTAGGTAGACACTTTCCTTTTTTCCCATGCAATGGGCCCACTTTTCCAAGACCCTCTCTTGTAAAAAGCAGGCTCCGGAGGGAGGAGTGCATGTGCTTATTTCAATGGTCCATTCATTCCAGCCTTATTCTTCCCTGTTATTCAGCAATGGTAATGAGTTCCAAAACTAGATATAAATTAGGAAATCGTTAACTGGGGGAGAGGGACATGCATCTCATATGATAGAAGATATAAGACTATAAATCAAGGTTGTGCATGTTCTGTTCTACATTTTACGTTTTAGCAAAAGTAAAAAAAAAAATTATATCAGGAAAGTACCATTTCTTTCTTGAGTAAAGAGCATCTTGAAAACATCATGGGGATTTTTTTTTAAATGGGTATGAGTTCTGCAACATAGGCCATCAAAGGCATATGGCAGAGGGAGAGGTTCAAACAAGTACAGTCACAGGAAAGTGCAGTGTGAGTTCTAACAACATGGCAGCCAGCTGGAAGGACGTCAGGACAGAGAGGATCCAGGGACCAGCTGCTGCCATTGTGCCCCTCACAGAAGAATGAGCATTTAGGATCTGGAGCAGGACAGAGCTCTCGAGAGTGGTTTAGGAAGGCTGTCCCCTGGGAGGAGGAGTATGTAGTGAATGTCAGTAGAGAGGCAGTGATAGAATATTATGCAGTGCTGTGATGAATACAGAGGAAGAGAGGAGAAATTGCTTGCCAATTTGTCAAAAGCCCTAGTTAAATTCTCTTTTCTGTTTTTTGATGTCAAGAGGTACAAAACCCCCTTGACATTTACCTGGGCGAAGTGTACAGTTGTAAGCAGGTAAATAGAGAACTCTTCTTGGCTTGTTAACGTGAAATATTGCTTTGCACTGGCCATAAACCTAGGATAAAAACAAAAAATAAATACACTCGATGGGACGACATGCTGCGGAGAACCACGGGGTTAAACACCACCCCTTCTCCCAAGTAGAATTTTATTTTAATGTAATGAGAAACTTAAAATCCACTTCTGTGTTTGGGGTGGGAAGAACTCCTGTTTAGCATCAGACTCTTTCACCTCTTCCTGGGCATAGCCACCTTCCCAGGCTCCTCACACTCAGGTGTGGATCGCCAAGTTCTAACCGCAGAAATGCACCACAATCGCCTTTCCATTGCCATGCTCCACAGCCACGTCAGCATGGCATGTCCTTGTTTTATCCCGATGCCAGTGAACATGGGCACTCGGGACTCACAGGCAGGAGGTGGCAAGGTCAGAGACAAGCATAAGAGGGAGAAGTGGGGCCTCCAGATCATGCCCAGAACAAAATCCCCTAGTCAGGAACTTCAAGTTTGAAATTAATGTGAAATAAACTCCTATCCTGTATGCCCCCAAGTAAGCATACATCTCTCTGTGAGTGGCCCGTATCACTAAACCAACTATAACGAGAAGGCACACAGACTATTTGTTTTTGTTTGTTTGTTTGTTTGTTTGTTTTGTTTTTTTAAAAAAACAGGTGCAAATTGGCATGTTTGGTCAAATAATTACAAAAGGTGATCTTTATCAAAAAGTTTACTTGAAACCACTGAAGATCTCATCTTATCTTCTACGATATCACCATACATCAGTGAGTGGAAGAGATCCCAGAATCACTGAGAGTCAGGTGGAAACTGACTGCACTGGTTTCAAGTCTTGCCAGTGGCCATTTTGAAAGGCCAAACCAGCTCAAGGTGGGAGAAACGGCTTAGTGGCTAAGACCCTTGCTATTCTTCTAGAGAACCCGAGTTGGTTCTCAGTACCCTCACTGAAACTCCAGTTCTGAGAAACTGGGATGGGGGGTGAGGGGTGGGGTGGATCTTACGCCACCTTCTGGTCTCTGTGGGCACTACATGAACGTGGTGCACACACATACATGCACAGAAGGCAACTATACATATAGAAAAATAAAATGATTTTTTTTTAATAAGGAGAAAGGATGAATTCTGAGGCTGTTTAGTTTTATGCCCAGGAAGCCCCTGATAGTACTCACACTGGAAGCCATCCTCTTTCCTATCTGAAAACTTCATACGGATATCCATTCAAACAAAAACAAGCTATCCTCCATTATTTCTGCTGTCTACCTAATTTCCTCAAACACGAGAAATTCATTCTCTCCCCCACCCCCACCCCCACCCCCACCCCAAGACTATAAACATTGGCTCAGCTGCCAAAGAGTCTTAGGGTGGAAAATAATTTGGGGGGAACTTTTCAAATCTAGTCAGCAAGGCCCCAGTCGTAGGAACCCTCCCTACCTTGACTAAACTTGGCTCTGCCTCCAGTATTAGAACTGGCACACTGGCCTGTTGCCTGGGAGATAATGAAGATGAAACTAAACAGATGGTAGACACTGAGCAGGGCCCTGGGAACAAGCACTTACCGACTCATAGAACATCCTCGGTTTGCAGTCCTTCTGTGCCTTCCTGCTGAGTACGTGACAGCCAGTCTCTAAGACATCCAACGTGAGGTAGAACAGAGATCCCATATCCTCCTATGATAGGGTTGGAGAAATACCACACCCCACATGAAACAATCCCAGGACAACTGGACCAATAGCATTTTCCTGGGAGAGCCTAAGCTCATGTGTGTGATACATGCTCTTCTATACTCCTGAAACCTGGATGTGGGACAGAGTAGGATCACTCTTGTCATCGTTCCTATGGACAGCAAGAGTGTCATAGCACACCTGCTGATGATGGCAGAGTATTGTGTTTCCAGGCTAGAAAGTACCTGTTGACAAGTAGCCCTAAGTTGCCACCCCCTGGCTAGTCCTTGCAGCCTGCCCAAATGCTGCCCCAAAGCCTGTCACTTGCCTGGTAGTGCTCTCGAACATCATGCACTCTGTTAAGGCTCAATATATAGCCATCCTTTTGGTCTCTGTTGATGTTCTGCAGGGCAAAACCTGCAACTGCCAGCACTTGAGAGTCGTTACAGCCCAGGGGATGCAGAGGTGAGAAAGGGCCTTGTGGCAGGGGTGGGCCTGGGGGAGAGCGGGCCACGCAGCATGCAGCCAGGGTGCAGAGTGCCAGAAGTCGGAGCAGCCCCATTCTGTGGGGAACAAGATCCAGGATGTGTTGGGAGAGAGCTGCCAGGATGGGCCCTGCCATAGGGCCTCAAAGTTGAGCTGAGCAACTTTATAAAGGCAATCAGAACAGCTGAATGTGACTTAACACTATGCCCTGAGGTCGCCTTTATTTGAACACGGCATTTTCTGAGTCAATATTCTGGAAAGGATTTGCCAGCGTTCTAACCTTAGATAGGGAGCATGCCATTCGTGTAAATAAATCAAAGTTTCCTAACTCTTTCCCAGCAATTATAGCAAATGTTTGAGCAAGACATGGGAGACCGGGCATCTGTCCTGTCCAGATGAGAGTCCTCATGCAACCTGAATGCAAGCACTCCTCAAAAAGGTTCCTTTTCTAGTTCCTGTATCAGACAGGAAGTGCTTCCTCTCAAAATTATATTTAAGGTGGGGAAGCGAATGAGAACCCAAAAGTTCTCCTAACACACTGTAGGTCTATTCTTCTTTTTGTGCACCTAAAGGTAAATTCATCAAGAGACCAAAACCTGATACTGTCAAGAGAAAGATAATGATGGCCATGAAGACTGATCATGCTTCTTACCTCTCTTTCTGAGCTTCAGTTTAGAGCCCAGGAAGGTTCTGCTTATTAGGGATATAGGAAAAGCAATTTAATTTGTTCTGACAGGGCCTTAAACGTGTTCAGTAGCTGCAGATGACCTTGAACTCAAAATCCTCTTGCATCTACTGGGACTACAGGTGCATATCACCTTCTCTGGCTACAAAATCAAGTATCTTTCAAAACTCCTTTCCCTCTAGGACTGGGCGCCATATGTGCTGGGGAAGTGCTTTCATAGAGCTACATCACAGTGATTTTTATTTTGAGACAAGGGTTCATTAAGTTTCCTGGTCTGGCTTGGAACTTGCAACCCTGCTTCAGCCACTCAAATTCCTGGGATTACAGGTATCTACCACCACAAATGGCACACAGACACACATTGTATATATGATGTCAAGAATCAAACCTCACTTATACCAGACAAACATTCTACTTCTGAGCTACATCCACAGGCCATTTATTTTAAAAAGTGTTTCTACTTCAAACACACACACACACACACACACACACACACACACACACACAGAGAGAGAGAGAGAGAGAGAGAGAGTGAGA